>OZ026833.1:6080446-6197128 GCA_964023205.1 Lutraria lutraria
GGAGAATATCATGTTGCTGTTGAAGGGAGGCCGTTTCTCAAGAGAGTGCCGCTCTAAAGAGGTTATTCTGTAGTTGAAAACGTGAGCTTTACAATGAAGCGGATTTAATGGTGAAGTGGCCATTAAAGAGTTTGCACAACATCTCATTTACATGTATGTTGTTCAATGTTAAATTCTATCTTTTGAATTTAGTGTAATATACAGTATAAAGATACTGCGCCACCTTGCTCTGTTCAGATCAGTTCAGTACTACTCTGTTTTGTTCTATTCAATTCTGCTCGGCCCATCTCGGCTCTGCAGGGCTTGGTTCGGCTGGGCTGTGTGCTGCTCTCGCTCTACTGGGCTGGGTTGGGTTCTTCTATGCTCCTCTGGACTTGCCTAGGCATTGCTCCACTTACGTGTTGCTCGGCTCGGCTATATTGGAATGGACTGTGTTCTGTTCGGCTCTGATAAGTTGTGCTTGCTCCAAACACTCGCTGCTAGCTAGGACCGGCTGTACAGTAATGGGCTGTGTTCCGTTCGACTCTAATAGATTGGCCTTGCGCTATTCATATGTTGCTCGGTTTGACTCGGCATAACATGATCATTCAACGTGATGCTTGCTTCGCTGGCAATTTTTCAATTCATTTCATAATCGTTGTACGCACAACTTCAGTTTACAATTATCAGCGGGTTAAAAGTGGATTTTTAATTAAATCTGTAAATATACCTTTATGCTGATTTGTAAACAAATATTTTGTATTGCTTTACTTTTGATCGTAAATAATGACGTACGAGCTATCACTTCACACCATTAAAACTAAAATTATTCTGTTCGCCTGTGTGGGGTAAATCTTCATGGTATTAGATCATCTATAACGCAAAATAAGTGTACAAAGTCAATTTTAATGTGAAAAATGACTAAACAAAACTGAATGACATTTACTCAACACCACGCTTTTTAAAAAATAGAAAAAATGTATTTTACAAAATTGAATTAAGTTCATCGTATAGCAATAGATTTAAATGTAATCACCATGTAATTTTATTTTATGCAATACTACCCAACTTGTGAAAGACAACTTGGAAAGACAAAATTTTGGTCTTTATTTACAGGTGACCTTTATTCGGGGGGTGACCGCTAGCACCGGGTTGACTGTATTTTATAATTATCTACCCGAAATATCTCAAAGAAAAAGGTTAGGTTATACCGTACACATGTTTTCATACAATCCATACCTAATGCTCACTTGAATTATTTTTTTCCGTATTCTTACGATTTGAATATAAACCAAATAGATTTTAAAAAATACATACATAAATGCATTGAATCGAAGAGGGCTGATCGTGGCTAATCAATCAATCAATTCTAAATACAATGTATACATAATCTAAACTCATTTTTTTTCAATTCTCAATAACTCCCCGGTATAGGCCATATTACGACTTTTCAATATTATTTTAATCATGTTTATATGTGTCAGGACTCAGCTGGAAATGAATAAAAATATAACAAACAAATTGAATTAATTAATAAATTTGTTTAAGGATACCTGATATAGAATTAAGTTTTGTGAGGGGACATAACTGAGATTAGTGACACGCTTTAACCCGCTGCCTTCATCGAAGGTTAACGTACCCTTAGTCGAGATGTCTGCGACAACTTCGTGGAAAATCAAAGTGCTAAAAGTACTCATGGAAACAGTAGATCTTTCACAGTCATGCACTGCAACATAGTTTAACAATTGCATGGCGGATAGATAAGCGTAGTACTTAAGGTACCGATTCAAAATTCATGCGCGCCGAGTGAGTGACGGTATGGAAAGCTCGTTCAGCCAGTCCTAATAATCAGTTGGTCAAAGTTTAATTCATAACGCCACAAAGTGACATTCTGACACGGACTTCTATATCAACGGCATTTAGTAGGGCCGTACCACGAGTGAAAATGAAAGGTTTGAGAAGTAAGATAGTACAGTACGTGTACAGACAGGGGCAATGGGAATCGATCAATACTTTTCTGTTCAGTTTCGTTTATCGCCCCTTCCGGTCATCTCACGTCCTAATGACGAGTTACAAGGGAAAAAGTCACGTTATTTAATAAGAAAAGACTTCACCATGATTTTGAAACTTTTTAGCCGATAAAACAATTCAGCCAGCAAGGATTAACTTTCTTTATCGACGCTTGAAATTGGTCCTTACAAACGGTTGAAATAAGAAAATACAGGTATTGAACATTGGGCTTGGCCACAATTCTGATAACAGGCATTTTAATCCCCCAAAATGCATTGCGGTTTAAATCAGCTTTGAACATTCGAGTATATGATATCCTATGCTGTTTACATAAGACTTAAAATAACATTTAAATAAAAATCAATTGATGTGAATATTAATGTATTGATTATAAACAACCTATATGATCGTTTTGAAATAAATTAATCGATTTATCAACGTATGAAATATTTCGTTAGACATTTTATCAACAAAATATTAAAATTTCAATCATTAAGTAAATAATCTTCTAATCAATGTTCCGGACCACGTGTAGGTGGTGTTAATTAATTATACATGTTGCTTAGTTATAATTATGAATGCATGGAGTAATTTGTTTGATTCGTTCATTCGTTCGCTAGCTCGCTGGTTCGTCAGACATTAACCATTCTTTCCTAAACTCGCCTGTTATTTAATCTCTTACTTATTCTATCTTTCATTTATTCATCCATATATAAATTGGTAAAATGTTATTGAGTGTATGTTTTCAGAAGGCAAATTCAGAAAATCAGTCAAATGTTATGTATAATTATGTGTTTACTTAATGTGTTCACCTTCTTTTAATAAAGATATTGTTATTATTATAAATAGTATGTTATATATTATATTATACGGTTGCATGTACATTGACATCGCTTCCAAAAACTGTAAAGAAATATACTTATGTAAAAGTCGACCTACTGTTTGAATACATTATTCAGCATTAAATAAGTTCCCTTTCAACGTATTTAAAATGGATATATATGTACATATAGTATATATAAATATACGATAATTACGTCTTTTAAATAAGACTTCGAAGTTTAATTGTGTTTTTACTGGTCATACATATTTCTATCAAACAATTGCTTTGTACTTTAAGCCAGACATTATTTGCAAAAAAAGTCTTTGATACCAATATTAAACGAAATTTTAAATGAAATAGAATTGAATAGAATCAGGCGAATGTTATATGAGAAGCCGTTTATCTTACGGATGTTCGGTGGTTCAACCCAAATGTACCACTGGGGTCATTTACATTTTGGATATCCAGAAAAATATTCATAGCTTTTTTGTGGCCATACAATTACGTTTTCATTTATTGAATATTTATCAATATTTTCTATGTAGGAAAACTAGTATGTCATCAATGATCTTAGCAACCAAGTATAACAAATGGATGAGGGTTGTTGAATACATGTCTGTTTGTCTGCTTGTCTGTCAATTGAGCAACAGCGAAACATCTTCTAATTGCGAACAAAATAGTAAAGAAAATAGCGTTGTACGCTCTTCAATACCCTGCTGTTTTCGTAGCCCAGCAATATCTTTGATCTGAACTATTTTTCACAATACGATACTTGGGTTCAAAGCCTTGACAATCATGATAATTGAATATCTCCCAACTGTTCTTCGGTGTGATTACTCAGTTATTGAATAAATTTTATGCGAATGCTTACAGCACAAATACCGGATATTGCAATCGTCTGTCGCTGTGCAGTTGCAGAACAAACACATCGACAATATTTTAACGCAGACGGTAATAGACAAGTCTTAATTCCATGGTTACCGGGCTCAGATAACGATTGGCTGCCGTGTCTGTTTTCCGACTTGAAGTATTTAGCATTAGACACACAGGGTGCAATTTCATTGTTTCTTAATAGTTTGTTTTATTGAATATTACAATAAAAGTACTGAAAGTACTCATGTGAACTGAACTTTTATAGACTTGCACTGCAACATGAAACGGGAACTACTTTAATAATTGCATGGCGGATGAAAAAAAGGCGTAGTAAGTTGGTCCGAATTCATCCGCTCCGAACGAGTGGCGGATATATGACGAGCTGAACTATCTTACATTTTCCAAAACTAAAATTTAAGAATAAAAACACCAACTGCAACTGCCAGATTATGAAGAAAACAGGAACTTAAATCAAAGTGCAAGCTCAGCTATGATAAAAAGGCTAGCATAAAAGCAACACCACATGGCGTAACATAGATCTCGAGAGCCATCAACAACAGAAAAGCAACATCTTTAACAACACCACTTACAACAAGAACACTCATCTTTTGAAACACCACTTTCAAGATAGAAGCACCAGCTTTACTTACAACAGAAAAGTAACACCTTTAGAAATTCTTATTATATCAGAAAAGCAACATCTTTAATAACTCCTCTCTGTACACTTTTCTATTGGCGTTGTAACTATATCGATTGTGTTTATGAATTCTAAGTCATTTTTCAAAGCGACTATATGGTCTTAGAAAGACATTTGTTGAAATATCACAAGTACTGAATATTACGATGACAAAATATGTTCTGTTCTGTTCTGTTCTGTTCTTCTTTCTGTACTGTACTGTACTGTACTGTACTGTACTGTACTGTACTGTACTGTACTGTACTGTACTGTACTGTTCTGTTCTGTTCTGTTCTGTTCTGTTCTGTACTGTACTGTACTGTACTGTTTTAATCTGTTCTGTACTGTTCTGTTCTGTTCTGTTCTGTTCTGTACTGTACTGTACTGTACTGTACTGTACTGTACTGTACTGTACTGTACTGTACTGTACTGTACTGTACTGTTTTAATCTGTTCTGTACTGTTCTGTTCTGTTCTGTTCTGTTCTGTACTGTACTGTACTGTACTGTACTGTACTGTACTGTACTGTACTGTACTGTACTGTACTGTTTTAATCTGTTCTGTACTGTACTGTACTGTACTGTACTGTACTGTACTGTACTGTACTGTACTGTACTGTACTGTACTGTACTGTACTGTACTGTACTGTACTGTACTGTACTGTACTGTACTGTACTGTACTGTACTGTACTGTTCTGTTCTGTTCTGTTCTGTTCTGTTCTCTACTGTTCTCTACTGTACTGTACTGTTCTGTTCTGTTCTGGTCTGTTCTGTTCTGTTCTGTTCTGTTCTGTTCTGTTCTGTTCTGTACTGTACTGTACTGTACTGTACTGTACTGTACTGTACTGAACTGTACTGTTCTGTTCTGTTCTGTTGTCCTCAATGCTCAGGCATAAAACTCTTCTGATTTCCCAACCATCCCTATTTTTTTGCCGACTATGGAGTTTTTGGTGTCTTGGTATAATGCTTTTCTTATTGATTTTTTTTTATATACACGTGTCTCTCTTCACTAAAAAATCTTCTAATGAACTTTTTAAGATGAATTCGGAAACCAGGTACATGTACTTATTGTTTGGCCTAAATGTCATATGTGTTACAATCGACGTGATTAAAGTTTTCGTCAAAGTAGTGCGATATTTCGGGGGCGAGTCATTTCTGTGCTGTCAAGAAGAAAGTGGATAAACTAATTCACTATTCATCAACACTAATACCGACAGATAGGAACTTTAAACTTATCTATAGTGAAAGCTTGTACTTTTAATTACACCTAACAGTTATATATTTGAACAGGCGTTAGCCTGTTTTATTTATTGATACTTGGCGATTACATGAAAGGTTTAGCTGATAATATTTGTTTGTATTTATCTGTACGTTTTCATACATGTAGATTCGAAATCTTTATGCAAAGTTTTCAATTATTTGACACGTATTCGCGAATAAAATAATATCGATATTCTGAATCGAATATGTAAAATCACATATTTTCGCGATGTTTAAATTTGGCGTAAGAATAAAATCTTAAAAAGAAAATTTTGTTTTCCCCTAATTTGCAACCGACTGAAATGTAGAAGTTGACGTATTCAAAATTATATTTTCGATATGTTAAGTAAATACTGTCATATCGCGAAAATATATGACGCTATAATTTGGATATATTACTTTTAAGTGCTGCATGTTGTTGAAACTTCGAATGATTGATCCTAAAAAGCCATTAATATGATCAGAATAAACAAATTGTTATCTTAAGGAAATGATTGGAAGTCATAAAATAATAATTATCTAATATGAAAGCACTAGAAAGATATATCATAGAGAGAAAAGCAAACACAATTAACGTTGCGTGAATGTTTGTGTTTGCTTAGGATGTAGAGATAACAAGGTGTAGTTCAGGGAACTAAGAAACAAATACAGTACAACCTCTGTAGAGCAACATCCTGTGGGAGCTGCAAATATTGACCGTTGTTTAGAGGTTGTTGCTCTACAGAGGTTAAATCTATAGTAAACATCATCTTAGGGAAATTTTGAAGATGTTGTTATAGAGAGGCTGTTGCTCTACAGAGGGTCGCTCTGGAGAGGTTGTACTGTACAGTAAAACACGGTTAGAGCAAAATATTCATCATAATGAATCGAAGTCATGATTCGGCTCACAAGGATTTCACTGTAACGGTGCTCTACTGTAAACGCATCCACTTGCACACCTTTTTAACCTTTCCACACGCTTTCAAGAGCCAAAGGGTCCCGACGTACCAACCCCTTTTTATGAGCATGTAATCAAAACATATTGTGGTTAGTGTGGTGGACTTGTAGCCCGTGGTTTCGAGTTCGAATCTCGGTCCCAACAGGACATGCTCTTCTATGAAAACTGGACAGAAAATGTCGATTTTGCCGGCTCCTTGATACTGGTTAGAATATAATCCAGGGAAACTGGTAAGGTAAACCGGCTACCGAGTGTCACTAAAAAACAGTCGAAAAACGGCGTTAAATCCACGGAGCACGGATATAAATAACGGCTTCGCATAGAAAGAGACAAACTTATTAATCAGAATGCTCTGAATAAACTGGTAATAGGAAACAATAGTCTGGAAAATATTAAAAATGCATTCATTGCCTAGACAGACATTTCCATATTTGGTTACTACTGGTCATAAAATTTGAACATTATGTTTTATTGTTGTTGTAAGGTTGACTAGTGAAGTTAAAAGAAGAACGTTTCTTTAATGTTTGATTGAAAGGTGGCTGTAGCTTTATCGGAACATCAAAGCTTTATTCATAAATGTTTTTTCTCTCCTTTATATAGCTAAACTATTTGTGTCTTCTATGAAGAGTTTATTCTAGATCTAATATACTTAGAACTTGGAAATCCTTGATCGGTATAAAATAATTATGGCGTTACTTATTGTCTAAGGTGAAAGTGGCGTCTAGAAAACTATTAAATGATGAGTTAATTTTTGTGATGAGTAGTGGCTAAAAAATTCAATCAATTCACTATTACGCTTGTTTGATCGGACGCTATTTTTTCAAGCTATGATAGAAATTTCTTAAAGAGAATCGAATTGTCTCTTGGTGGTTAAACTTACGTAGTGAAGGATTAGGTTCAAATTGCGCAAACCGTGGTAGAATAAGTTAATAAGATAGCTCCAAAACGTAGAAGTTTTATCAATTAATTGATTTCTCTAACACCATGATACAAGGTAATGCATTCATTTAAACCCCATAAGCTGCGCTAGATATTAAATTTGCGATCCGGGTAAATATCGTGTTTTAATTTCGATGCATGAGACTGTATGCTTATGAAAGCATTTTCATCGATCAATATATAGACTGAAATAGATCTATAGTCGTCACTCATTACATGGGAGCTTGTCTTGGAAGGGTATAAAACTCAATGAGTCCGAACTATCAAATAATCTATTTTCGCTATTTCTTTGATGGTGAATCATTGTGATCGAAAATTCACGCCAGAGAGGATGTACTTGGGATATGATTATATTTCTAACGATGATCTTAATTTTACGATAGTCAACCGAGGTCGGATTTTATGAGTATTGCTATTAACGCTTGTGAACAAATTCTTGCGAGGTTGCTTGAAAGTTTGTGTATCTAAGAAAGTATTGAAAACTTTTGAATAATTATTCGTTCCAGTTTTAGAAAATAGAACTACATGTAAATTTACAATAGTTTGAGCGATGCTAAAGTGTTACAATCGAAGTTAGTTCAGGATTAACCTCGAACCAATATGACAATTTTATATTGCATTCATATTACATTTGTGAAAAGTTTTGATAATTGATACTCCGTAATTTCCGGAATTGGATTTGAAACGTAAATATTCTGATCAACAGGAAAATTAAGCCCGTTGAATGGATTCTATGGCTGTAGAAGAAATTAAGCTAAAAAACATTTGGCTTCAATTAGTAATCGTTTCCTGAATTTTAGTATATTACACTACCGGAACTATTTACACATGTACGTCATAAAATGTGGTCACGTGATTAAAAATTTCGTCATTAAATTTTATATACGGTAGCAAAAATACAGACTGAATAATTAATTCCATTTGGGAATATCAATTTGATTTTTTATCAAATGATGATGACATAGAACAGACTATTGGATTATCAAAAAGCAAAACCTCAGCAGTTTGATTAATGGTTTGGTGTAAAATTTATGCCATCCGGAATATAAACGTAACTTTAGAGTCATCTAACAGAATGTGTTTATAATCGTTTCTATTAATTTAATAATTTGACGGACGTTGTAACCATGGATGCAAAAACCTACGCCGGGCAATACGCTCACAGGAAACGGATAGAGAAGGTATTTAAGTAATCATATTTGTAGTTAAGTAAGAAGAAAAAAACGTAGACTGAATAAATCCTCTTCATCCTTAAAAGAATATTGATAAGCGGTTACGCGCCCCGAAACTTTTAACCGTGAGTTTGTAGGTAGAACTTTTAGTTAACATATATGCTTGTATTGAAACGAAAAGCTAAAATAAAAATTTAAAAAAAAAACACGAAAAAAATATTTGGTCAAAATTCTTAAAAATTTGGGCTTTGAAAAAGACGGTCGCGAGGAACCTGAGTAAAACCTCTGACCTCCCGTAATTTGGCAGTACAGCTTCCTCACAAATGGAATTCGAATTAGTAGCGGTGAGTGGCTGGGCATTAAACAAGTCAAAGATCATAACTACTGAACCACGGAGATCCCATTCCAATGTAGAAGCTTTGCTATGCGTCAATATGGTAAAGTAAATTGGGAGTGAGATAAACCTGGTCCTCACCAGGGATTGAACCTAGGACCCTTAGCACTGTAGGCGGACATCCAACCACGTCGCTAAAGAGTTAACTCAACAGCAAGGCTGGTGAAAGTGACCTTTGAAATACTTAAGGCAGTTAACTTAATGCTATACATGCGATTATTTTTTATTGTTGTACAAAGGTGGTCCAGCTGGTGTTAGTAGATAAGAGTAGATACCTGGGTCTCCTGTATCTCCCCCCCCCCCCCCCCCCTCTCTCTCTCTCTCTCTCTCTCTCTCTCTCTGGGACGGCCCTGAAATGACTACATCTTTTGAATGGACCACTTATCAACAGATTAACATAACATAATTATAAACTAAGTTGTAACTGTAAAATGTGTGAGTATATACATGAACGAGTAGTTCTACCAGCGAATTCATAACAAGTATATATTGATCATTATTTTGTTACAAACATCCCTTGATGAAATATGCAGTCATGCGACACCAGTACTTAAATATTTAAAACGTCATTATCGATGTCAACAACAGTTACTCTTGTTCTGTAGTTTTCTTTTCTGTGTAAAATTCTAAAATTGCATTTTTCTATAACGTTGGCAAGTTAGTTCCAGTCATTTCTATTCAAGGGGGCTTGGGACCTGTAAAAAGGGAGTGGGACCTATTTAAGGGGTGGGAACCTGTTAAAGGGTTTGGGACCTGTTTAAGGGATTGGGCCCTGTTCAAGGAGTTTGGGCCTGTTGAAGAGGGGACTAGAGACCGGTTTTAAGGGATTTGGGTCTGTTTAAAGGGGACTTGGGACCTGTTTAAGAGGTTGGGACCTGTTAAGTGGTTAGGACCTGTTTAAGGGGACGGGATCCGTTTACGGGTGCCTAGGACCGGTTGAAGGGAGTAGGGTCCGTTTAATAAGGGGTCAGTTAACCCCTGGTAAAGTCGATTCACCCTATTGCACTACTGAAAATACTGTAGTGAATTGTGAAACAAGCTCGGGTCGCCATCATTAAACTTCTATCAGAAATTAACGCGGTGATAGTTTACATTAGAACGAAAGATTGAGTTTCGTCAAAATTTAATCAGTATTTACGTAATAACGTATTTTTCTATTAAACCCCATACTTAATAAGATATGGGCAATACTGATTACAAATTTACGATGTTAGAATTTATAAAATAGTTTCTACCACGCGCGCGAGCTACATATTAAAATTTCATCAGGTTTGAATCAAATACGAAATCGTAAAATTTAAGGTTATCATAAAATGATACCGGGTTAATCATGAATATTGAAACATTATGCGGGATAAACATGTGATTTGATTTGAATTTTAACAGTGCCAAAAATAATGTGATCGATTTTTCAAAACATGGTCTTGTCAAGTAACATGTGTTAAAATTAGATAAATGTTGATAAATTGTTTTACCTTACTTAATCATAATCCAATAAAGGATTTTACCCAGCTAATAAAATATATTAAATAATATTGGATCATATTTGATGGCATCAACATGGCTATAGATTTATTAAAATGTGGATATCACGACGTAAGGAAGAATGCTTCTTGAAGTTTTTTAGTGTCATTTTTAGTAAATATAGGGGCAGTAATACCCTTAACCCATCGGCTACTTTATCAAAATCCCCAAATAAAATTTTGTCAATAATACTGAAAGTAAATGTGATATTATATATGAAATTTAATATTTACCCGCTGTGGCGTTTAACCACGAGCATTTCGAGACTTTTTATCTTTAATGGTCGCACTCTCGGTTACAACCTCCGATCTGTCTTTAGCTCGTTGGGCAACAGTTTGACTGAGATTTGAGATATGTATACAGGCGTCGAAGATATTACTTTTTGGTTTATAAGATGATTTGTCAAATTAATGACATAAAAGAAAAATGTAAAATTACGAAAACATCTATGAAGTACTTAAAAAGGAGATTTTTTTGAAAGTTGGAAATTTAATTACTGCACTTCAACTGAAATGAAAATCATATCATCATTGCACTGAAATTTAAGTGACTGCACCCAAAAGACCCTACAATGTACTCCAATAGCAGACGACAACGATGACTGAAACTGGAATGTTTATACCCAACCGGTTAATAGTCAAGACGTCAATATTGAATATCAATTTTGTACCGTAAAGAAAAAATGCCGGACCATACGAGTTTTATCATTCCTAATAAGTGTTCTGTGACGTCATAGATTTTTTCTTAGTTCGTTCAAATACAATTTGATAGACGGCTCACTATGACATGTTAGAATCCAATTCTACGAGATAAAGATTATGATAGACATCACACTTAGATATCTTTATCAAGTGTCCTTATTATATACTTGTTATCTAGTGACGCCCTATAGCTTCGAGATGCGACACACTGACGTCAATGCGCAATCTCTATGCTCTGATTGGTCAAGTCTAATCTCTATGCTCTGATTGGTCAAGACTAATCTCTAAGGACTGATTGGTCAAGTCTAATTTCTAAGAACTGATTGGTCAAATCAAATCTCTATATTCTGTTTGGTAAAGTCTAGTCTCTAAGCTCTGATTGGTCAAGTCTAATTTCTAAGCACTGATTGGTCAAATTATGATTAGTAAACACTTATATCTAAGCTCTGAACTATGATTAGTCAACTGCTCTGATTGTTCAAATTTTCTGTGATAAATGGAAAACAAAGCTTCGTTTGAAAGCACTTTCATTTCAATAATGAAGGATTCTGTTATGGTCTCTGACTTATAATCACAAGCCCCTCACTTCATGAGTTCGAATCTCGCAAGGGACAAACATTTGATGGCTTATAAACGGAAGGTCGCAGGTTCTATCCAGATGAAGGGTGTGGTCTTCCTCCTCTGTAAAATCTCGGATCTCGCAAAATGAGCGTGACTGTGCTACATTAGACCCTTTTAAAAATAGTATGTACGAGATATATGATTATATTGTACAGAACTGTTATTATAAGCCGTCAGGTGGATGACTGCCTAAAGAGTCAAATTAACTCATGTCTGTATACACTGTCCTTATCTCTGTATCTTCCAGGCTTATCATTCGAAGTAATCATCCAGCCGATTGATTACACCTGTAAAATAGTTATCAATACTTTATTAACTATTCATGAACTATTCGTGAAATATTCATGAAATATGCATGAAAATTTCAAGAAAAATCATTGATTTAATGAATTCCTTTCGAAGTGGAAATTTATCAACGTAATAAAAAGGCATTGATGATGTAATATATTGTACTTGATAACGTGTACAATCTATTCGAACCGACCCAAGGTCGTCTGTTCCAAGCAGACGGTAGCGGCGATTGAAACCCTCAAAATCATATTAAAATCCCACGGTCAGAAAAATATTATTCTTCTAAGGTAACTAGCTCCTGAGGGGGTCCGTCCCAGTCAACCTCCCGTGTCTCAAGAAGTATGTCCTATATTTGCCCCCCTGCACGGCCTCACCCGCGACACGAAGCATTAAAACAAGTCCCAACAATGGACTCGACGATACAATTATATAGTAAGAACAATGAATGTTGAAAGTTGTATGAATTCATACTTTGACCTTGTTCGTTGAAGCTCAATGTTCAATATTCCCATTGTTTTAATTATTTACATTGATAATGTACGGAGTTACCGCTTGTTTATTCAGATTTTAAAGCTATCGAGTTTCACAACGTTAATGCATTGACCAGGTTAATTGTGAGAGTCAGGTGTCAATAAGCCAAAGCTTTTAGTGATTTTGACCACATTGAACCGTTAAAGGGGCATACCCTACAACTTACAAACATTCTGTGAAAGTGTAAAAATGTGTTAGATGCATATGTAAAACAATATATAATGGATGATTGCAATAAGAACTTTGGTCATAAAATGACTAGTTTAGGTACTAGCCGCAAAAATCATAGCTATGAATAATAAATCACTTCCACCCAAAAATTGTGCAACAAATTCCAAAGAGTTTCCGATCATTTATGGAAACTAATATTTTTTGTGTTTTATTTTTAATTGGATGAATTTTTGGCTGAAACTTTCTTCGTCGGCTTTTTTCTTTACAAGCTTCTAATTTATCATCATTTTGCCTTGATTCTAGAAGCACCAAGTTGTAGGGTATGCCCCTTTAACAGAAAGTAATGGTATTTGATTGACATGCTAGGTGAAGCATTAACCGGACAAAAGTTCATAAATTAAAAACAATAACAGGGTACTGGTAAAAGAAGCGTTGATATCATGAATGAGTTACGATATTCAAAATAAATTTGATAATGTGGCTACGCTTAATTAGTTTTCCATTACGTCGGTGATAGATTTGTTAGCTGTAGTCCCGAACAAATAAAATACGACGTGAAGTCATTTCTAATAAAAAACATTGTTAAATTTGTCGGTTTCGAGTAAACGTTTGAATAGCGTTTCTATCGCTAAAATGATTCTTTTTCAGATCTTTTATAAACTATGGTGGGGTATTTTTGCCATGTGCGTAATTTAGAGAGTACGACTGTTTCAAGAATTAAATCGCCATGATAATCAGCCCATAGTTACTTTTTACTTTTAGTACACGTGCAGTCAAATTTGTGTTTGCTTCCACCTTCGAAAAAAAGACCACCCTGCGAAGAAAAGCCATTCTTTAAAGAAACGCCATTGACTGATTAGAAAAAAATACCTGGATAAAGACCACCTGTCAATAAAGGCTACATTTTTTGTCTTTTTCAAGGGTTTCAAGATTTCAAGATTTATTCAGAACATCAATTATATAACAATACATAAAATTGTGAATTAGGTCAAAAATGACCCCTGATCACAATATCAATATAAAATGTTTGTACATAATCGTGTTGTTGTCAAGGTCAAATACAGACGTACATTTTTTTTATATGTATGATTTAGGGTCTACTCAGGGTGACCTTAATATTTTAAAGATCTGCTGACAGTTTAACCTCGATTTTAAAGCCATTTTTTTAGATCAAATCAAATCAAAGTTTTAATAATAATTTATGTTCACTTATTTTCGGAAAAGGGATAAGTAAATAGAAAAATAAAATGTCGTTACAATGAGGTTGTATCAATGCTCAATCAAGTGATCCCAGAGTAAGGATTTTAAAAATATACCGCAACCGTGGCCGCGTGGCTGTTTAGGGTGTCCGCCTTCGGAGCGCGAGAACGAAGGAAAAAACGGACGCGGTCAGATGATGAGCCGCCAGCTAGTTAAGTTACGGTAACCTCAGGCCCATTTCAGCCAGGCGCCTGGCAAAAAGAGAAGATAATCGAAAGGTACTGTGTGCACAAAGGTATAGGTGTATCAAAAGCAAACTTGGGTGTGACATTATGATAAAATTGTTTGCCTTTTCCTTATACGAAAACATCTTATTAAAGAGATATCTCAAAACGGGTTGCGTTATAATGGTTTATATACGTAATTAACTGTATTGAACTCAGATTTCGTTAACTTTGATGATATTGATCGTTTTGGAAAAACGTGAAGTGTTTCGTTTTTAGATTCATTCTCCTTTTACAATAGACAAACTTTCATTGCAACATATGTAATAGGGTATATTTCAGAACAATTCCTTTTTTACAGTGACAGAGCGAATTGTGTTATACGCCTTTGAAGCTATTATACGTATCTGGTTTAAATTATCCGTTCTAGTTCCTATGTTGAAAAAGAAATATCAAGTAGCTGTAATTGGAGAGAAAATCGTCGAACTTTTAACCCAGAATTTTTGAAATCATAGCTACAACATTGAATATGTAATGTGTAGTGTTAACAAACTCATATAATGACAACCAAAGTTCAAATTTTAACAATACATTCGATTTCATTCGTATACTTGTAATCAAACAGTCGACTGATTTAGGTCAAGGTTGCTGCAAAGATATGTGCTCAAGTTAAGTACATTTTTGTGTACTTTCATTTTCTTTTCAGACACATTTTTATACAATTCACTCATGATAAAGAAAGATATATAACTACACTACAATACATTCAGTTAAAGTTTTATGGGTATTTAAATATATTCCTATAGATATTTTTGGTAGTTCAGCTTTCCATAGCCGTCACTCACTCGGCGCGCAAGCAGTGTTAGGGTTCGTTAGGTATTTTTGTGACACAAGAACGAAAGTCAAACCATCCAGTTCCCCTGAGTTGCAAGCAGTTTTAACTTGCTCCCCGACTCTCACACAAACAATATACAACTTCCCGACGTAATAAGTAGCGAAAGAACCCGCTTTGTCTGCACGAGATAACCATGTGTGCCTAATATGTTCTATTGCACTCCAGAGACACACCCGTTGTTCGCTTATCTTAACGCTCGATCCTCCTCCGTAGTAGAGTGGTTAAGGTAGCTGACTTCAAATCACTGTAACCTCTTACTGATAAAGGATCGTAGGTTCGAGCCAAGCTGCCGACAATGTCTCCGTATGTAAGAGGATGGAAGTCTAGTACTGGTTCTTCCAAGGAAAGATGATTAGATGAACTGTCTGCCTCATAATTATGACTCTGACTATTGAAAAGGGGCGTAAAACTTGAAATAAACAAACACATAATATTAACGCTCATTCAAAGATAATTCTATTATTATAGATATAGTACATTTAAAAAACTGATCTACCAGTAAAGGAAAACATCGGAACTTATCATAAAGAAATGTTTGTGCAACAAATTTCAAATTCGCAAAGGTATTTGAAATATTCATTTTTCTGCTGTGAATTATTGATTATGACAAAAATAAATTACTTTAATTTCAGATTACAAAGCATTCGAATATTTTTTTCTGATTATAAAAAATGACAATTAGATTTTATGCTGCGAAAATGTTCGGGGTGGGCATGCATTTTGAATTTCTCATACCAACGTTTTTATACCATGTTTATTCTATCAAAGAGCCAAACTATGTTCTGAATAATTATATTGAAAAATAGTTCAATTTAAATAGCCTAACAATAATATTTTTATTTTGAATGAATTTTTTATAGATACAAATAAATCAAATAGAAATACTAGAATCTATAAATAATTATGTCTTTAAAAATTAATGTAGAAATTATGTACATAAAAATTATCATTGAATATCACTGTCCCATTTAAATACCTTGTTTTCCTTTGATTCTATTTTAAGAATGTTCTTACAACACGTGAATAGTGAAATTATAATTGATAAACTATTTATTATGATTGCCTATAATACGTCTTCATAATTAAATAATTGAATATGTAAATCATAATGTATGGAATCCCCTAAAATAGCGCTCTTAAGCAAATATTTATGTCATTGTGTTAGATGGTTCAATTATGGCACATTTCGATAAATAGTGTGGTCTTTGTGAAACCAGTATCCATTAACTTAGAGTTGTCATAAAGTGATATTTTAACAGTCAGTGCTGAATTTACACTCACTTGGTACACGTGGAAGCATAATGGTTTAACACACCAATTCTGGTCTTAAATAGGTTTCAACATAATCGTATTACTAAAATGTAATTTCGAGGAATGGAGGAATCGGTTGTCTAGTGGTAACACGAAGGACCACTAACCGGAAGGTCGTGAGATTAAATATCGGCTTCGCCTTCCGATATACAGGAAAACCGGGCTTTACACCGGGCACGATAAAGAACCAGGAAGAAACTCTCCGAAATATGAGAAGGGATATAAATGACGGGTTCTCCTTATCTTATCTCCCCTCACTCTGGACAGGTGGCCCTGAAATTACCATTGATGTCAAATGGATCGCTAAACAATAATAAACGAAAGTATCGAGGAATGGCTAAAGACGGCAACAACGACGTTCCGTAAAATGTTTGATTTTTTAATGGGTTTATCTGGTGTGAACGGAAAACTCGTTTAAATTTAAAATTACATATCCGGGATCATTCATGCTTTTTCATGATAAAAAAAACTAATAAAACATACTTAAATACTAGATATATAGAAACCCATGTATTAAGTACATTTGTAGTTAGATTACCAAAATTCTACACTCAGCACATCTAAAAAGCACTCACTACGTTTTGCATATATAGGCCTACATGTATTTTCAATGTGTTTACCTAACGTTGGCAGGTTTTATTATGAGATAGGATTTTCTTACTTGGTGAGGTTTCTAAGTCGCTTGGTCTTTCAGTGGCCCTTGGCGGGGCTCATTTAGGGAGCTAAGAAGCGAAGCGTTTGACGTTTTTAGAAATTTGAACACGCATTTGAGCTTTTAGAAAGTAATATAATTCTGACATTCTGCAAAGGATGCGGGTATACATGCGTGTCTGTGTACAGACAGAGTTTGACAAATCTTCTAGTCCATAGCCTTATTTCATGGTGCATCATTATCTGCATGATTGATCGGTCCGGGTACAAATCCAGGTCGCGACGGACCATACACTCCTATGAAAATTTAACAAAAAATGATGATTTCCCCCATATGTGAAGTAGCTGCTGCCTTCTAGTGGAATGGTAAGTTAGTACTGGTTAGAATACAGTCCAGGAAAACCGGTTAGGTAAATCGGCCGCCTTAAATAACTGAAATATCGATGGAAAAGGGGGCATTAAACCAAATGAAAAGTCTGATACATTGATTATCGTTGTATGAAGAGAAATGATATCGATAGATAAACCTTTGAATGCATATTTCCAACGAATTCCACACCGAAGTTCTTGCACTAACGTGTTGCGTTCTTAAATATGATAAGTGTAACTATCACGAGTATACAGTTTATTACCAATAGACAGGTTAAAAAAAGTGAAAAAAGCATTTATCAATCTTGAAAGAAGTTCTTCGAGTAAAAGTAAATTTTGCACTTAAGTTGCAAGACTGTCAAGTATGCAGATTGTTTGATCAGTGTGTAAAACAGTGTCATCCTAGTCGCCACACCCTTATCCATCAACAACTACGTTTTATCTAATTTTGTCTATACAATAGAAATCATAAAATGCGCTTTAGTTCAAATCACTGAAGACAATTTTAAATACCTTCTTAGGATGTATGTTCCACTCAAAGCCGCCATTTTAATTCTTTTGTAACCAAGACTCGCTCATTAATAAAACATTAACTGTGCATTTTCTTAAGCGTCGTATTAACGATACTAACAATTCACTTGAATGAATGCATCTTCGCGCGTAAGGATATCAAATTTGTAAATATTTAAATTGTTGATGTTTCAAGATGTGTTGACATTAAAGTTCACATCGAACACATGGGATTGTCTAAAGCCCGGAGTCGACCGTTATTCAAGTACGGGAACAAGTGTTTTAGAAAATACGGGATGCGTTGATTAAAATTCCACATTTCCGTTTTAATATTCGAAATTTGTGATTTTCTTCGTAAAATATGTCAGGGAGTCGACCGTTATTTAAGTACGGGAACAAGTGTTTTAGAAAATACGGGATGTGTTGATTAAAATTCAACATTTCCGTTTTGATATTTGAAATTTGTGATTTTCTTCGTCAAATATGTCCGGGAGGCGATTGATACTCGCATTTAGAAGGAGGGCGACATTCAATATTGAAATGCATGTGAGAAATATTTATTATTATTTTCTTTAATTAATGACATCACGGAATAATTTTACTATACTTCTCTGTGAGTCAGGGTGAACATTGTGTTGTTTCACCAATTGGACCTTTGGTGTGCGGTGACCCGACCCAGACTTAAAACAGTGTACAGGTCGGTTGGTGTATTTGAAATATGATGCAGTAAACATCATGAACTTGTCATTAAAATTGGGATAAAGATTGTTTTTTTAAATCTTTAAAAATATTTTGTGTGTTGGATTTTTGGAACTTGAACGATAGTTCAGCTTTCCATAGCTGTCATTTTTATTAGGACCAAAATTAATTTGGCTCCCGTTCCACGTTGCAGTACAACTCTATGTAAGCTCAGCTTCCATGAATGCTTTCAGTACTGTGATTGAATGAGTCGGTCGCTTAACAAAAATCACCATATTTTAAAGGATGACATCTTACTGGTTCCCGCCTCATGTGACTCGGACTGTTGAAAAGGGGCGTAAAACTCGATATAAACAAAACAAACAAAGCTGTTCTTTTGTTAGTAAACTAGCTTAAAATTGGTTCACAAAGGACGTCACAATGCTGATGAACCTCGATGTTACGACCACCTTTGGGTCCCGGAAAAGGGGTCTTAATATCAAGATGGTCTCTATTCAGTATTATACCAGTAGTAGACATGTACAATAACGTACATAATAATTATGTCTAGATTTAGTTTGGCGTTCAACTTCAACTCTCTTGATGCCTACAGTGCAACCTCTCCAAAGCAACATCCTTTTGGAGTTGCATAATTGTGTTGTTGTTGAGAGGTTGTTGCTCTCGAGAGGTTAAATTTATAGTTAAATGGTACAGTTGGAAAACATCATTATGTTGTTGAAGGGAAGTCGTTGCTCAAGAGAGGGCCGCTCTGGAAAGGTTGCACTGTATTTATATTTTTAATGATATGATTGCATTCACAGAATTAATGTATTGATGTTGTCACTATGCGAGATGTTGCTGTAAAATATCAGTTTGATTTATCTAATAAAACATTTTCCAAGCAGTACATAGCATTAAAACTCAATCATTTAATTAACCGTAATCAATAATTTCCATTTAATTTTATTAATGCACTGTGGTATTAAATAATGTTTTTTAAGCTCATGTTATTGATGTGAGATGGAAGAATTGTTCGCTATTCTATGCATGTTTTCGTGCATCTCAAAGTTTAATTACATTTGCATGTTACGTAAGGACTTGGTCCAGAATATCATGTGTTCATTAGATTACATTGTATGCGTCAAGATGATCAAATCGAGGAAAAAATGAATACTTGCACTGCCTATAGCTTTACGTTTGATGGCATCACAAAGCGAATTTAAATTGGAATTTAAAAATCATAAACATCCAGGATTAATGTTTGTCAACCAGGGACCATTGATTGCTGGAATATTTAATGCCAAATTGGCATTAATAATGCAGACATCATATAATAAATGACGAACAAATTGTGCGGCGTCATTTGATGCTCTAAATGATACTAATCGTTATTAATGTTCTTTTACTAGGTTCAGAAACAAATCAAATTCTAATTACTTGTACTTATTTATGGAATCTTTTCATGGTAATATTTCTATACGATTTATTTGAGTGTGAAAGGAAATGCCACTTGTAATTCGCCACTTGTCAATTTGCATTTTGTTCATTTTATTGAAAGTCTTCACTAGTATCATTATGTGTGGTTGTTTGAATTATGCATTTAATAATCCGAAAGGTCATTTTAGAATGTTTCATGTTTCTTGTCTGGCACAAGTCACTATATAATCTGATAGTAGGTTCCGAGCGCGGATTGGTTGAAGCACATTTAATGTTTGTAAATGACCGAGCCACAGAGCAAATTTGTCCTGCTTTAAGATGTCAAGTCAAAATTTTCACAAGGTTTTAGATACTTCTGGTCAGGTAGACTGATCTATTCCGATATACGAAATTATGCCTGATTACTTTCCAGTCTTCCTATAGCCATTATCTTTGCATATCTTATTTCTACAATTGATAAATATCGCACTATAAATTGGAGAGAAATACATTTTTTTTTTACTTGAACCGAATGAAAGATTTCATCCACTAAGTGCATGAAGTACTTTTATAAATCCAGACATTATCGCAGATCCAACATGCATAATGGAACTGATACAATGAAATAAATGAGGGAAAAAACAAATTATAAAAATAAAGATTTTTTTTATTTTCAGAGGATGGACGCCACGCATAAGCAGAGATTACGTACTTTGCACGCACAACTTGGTACGTTACTGAATCAAAGAAAGGCTCTCAATTCAAAAGTGACACTGCGGCACTTTGACCTGCTCAGAGAATCTGTGGAATCGGTAAGTATTGAACAAAAATACGTTACCACAATGTTTAAATCTGGCGAAGGGAACCAAACACAATTTTAAGCACATATTTGATGATTTAGTCGAAATTGATACGTTTTTACGATGTTTCATTCCAAAATCTGCGAACAGAGATTTAGATTATGAACAGATCATAACGTTATTGAATTCGAGACTGACTTATGCAGCAGCCAATCAGAACAATTCCGAGTATAACAGTTACTATGGTACCATCTAGCCCTTTAAACCCCTGTTTACTTTAATAATCTCACTCAAAGAAATGTTTTTCATTTTTCAAAATGCTCGATGTGGTTTTAATGAATTCTATGATTCTGTTTATAGATATCATAAGATATCTGAAAATATTTACATAATGAACTCAGAATTTTAAATATAATCAATTTAGATTGATATTAAACACATGTGTTTTTATTTATCACAGGACTCTGATCCCTATGAGATCAAGACGAGATTAAGTCGCTTAGAACAATCACTGAAACACGAGGGACTCTTTAAAAATGTCAAATCTGACTTCGTACACCTAAAAAAAGAAATTCTAGGGGTAAGTATCAATTTGTACTGACCGTCAGTCTCGTTTTTTTTTCAGTCAATTGCAACTCTCTCTTTTTAAAGCAATATCATACTTAGTGACGAGCAGTATGACTTTATTCACACCATTGTTTAATTCTGTCCAGTTATGTTATTGAGATACGAGGGAGACAAGTTTGACTGCATGGACAGATGAAACTCTATCCCAAATATAAAACCACGAACTAGAATGTTTTATGAGCAATGTGTACATGCTTCGATTATAAGAAAACATGTTTTGTTTGATAGTTCGGCTATTATGTCTCTAATAATTATAGACAATTATTCAATGAAGCAAAAGAAATCGTCTACACAATAGACCAATAAAAGACCCTATAACTCTAAATATGATTTATGACATTTAATAGATTATAAACTTTTTTTTTGTTTATGATTTTGTACTGTTAATAAAAGGTCCCCAGACATTTATGTCAGACCTAAATTCGTCTTATTGTTCCTCATAAATCTATTCACCCACCCGGGTTACCCTGGGCGGGTAGTTAATGTTGCAATATCAGCCATATCCAGTTTCAAGTTTAAAGTTCGGGTCAACGCATTATGATTGATCATTGTCAGATTAAAATGTTAAATCTTCTATTGATACAGGGGTCGGTCTTGTTGACTTTTTCGCAATCAATTTTTAGAGGGCGCTATTTGACAACAAGCAAATCTGAAGAGTTAACTAGATGTTTTATTTATTATATCAACAAAAACAAACACTGTTTTTAAAGTCTCGTGATCAGGGTTGTTATTACTGAGTTAGTAAATATTTGTGACTTAGATAACCGCATTTAAATGCCTTCGATCGAACGATAACCTTTTTTCAGCATGATTAGCTAATTGTTAATAATTAGGTATTGAGTGCCCCCGACTCATATTCTCATTTTTCACTGATACTATTTCAGAAACGAATTCGTACATTTATTGTATTAGTCTCCGAATTTTTTTCTCACAAAAACATCATCCGCTGAGACCTTTTTAGCTGAACATCTATGAATGGTTTGATGCCCTATACAGAGATATCGCTTGAACCTTTACCAATGGCATTGTGGGTCAAGTTCCTTCCTCATACGAGAATAAGAATCGAAACGATGGTTTTAAGTTCAATATTACGACTCAACAACTTAATTGGGACAAAATTGAGATCCGATGTACTTATAATTACTTACCGTGGTTGCATTTGAAATGCTGCACTCGAAGCATTTTTACAAGCAATACAAAAATATCTAAACAAATCCATTTAAATAGTAAACCGAAATAAAGCTATCTGCAAGTAACATATTATCTTATATCCAGTTGTTATTGATAAATAAATTGTGATACATTAACATCATTGAAGGCAATAAAGCCAACTCTTGAAATGAAATGAGTAATACCCCAGCATAGCTTGTTTGTACCAAACAATGGATGTTTAGAATTAATATTTTTACGTAAAAACACGTGCGCAAAATATTAAGCTCATTTTCGCGTTGCAGAGCACAATGTAACTGTATATGGCACATTGGACGATACAAATTTGACAGGAATAAGTCATATTATAGAACACAACAAAATATAGCAATCGTAGTTAATTATCATGAACTATATCAATGAACCAGGAGCCCTATTCTGTACATTGAGAATTTGAAACATGAATAATGTAAGCATTTTGATTGTCTAAAAATGTTGGAAAAACAAAAGCACAGGAAACCCGTTTCGACTCGCTCGGCGCGAATGAACTTTTGACGCGGACCAAATTTAAGTATTATATTTTCTATACCGCCATACAATTGTTATACACTCAGGGAAAGCTTAACGATGCGTAGTCTGAATTACCTGCCCATATCTCCTACACATCATTGTGTAACACCTGGCTAAATGATACGTAAAAGTTTTAATACTTATTCGTTTCCTCTCCTTTTCAGTCGCTGTCCGTACCCGAAAATTCACAACATCCGAAACAGACTCTACCTGGTATCGGTCATGCCAGAGATCGTACATTCTACGTACCACCAAAACAAGCAGGCGACAACGATCATGCTGCAGCCTCTGGGGCGTCAACCACGTGAGTTAACCGCATAATATTGTTAGAAATGCAATTACATTTTACATTTAAATCGGCTAATGCAATACATGTATACTGTAAAATTACTATCTATGAAGATGTTGATTTGCGATACATTTATCAACGAGGGAAAATATCTGAATAGCCGGATTTCAAGGTTCATAAAACATTAATTCCGAAATCAAATAAAGTGTACATTCGTGTGATAAGATAATTTACCCTAAAATATGTATTTTCCTAATTTATGAAATATTATGTAGTATAGGATCACGACAACCAATTCATTTCCTTTCAAATCTTTGAATAAAAGTTCAAATTTATGGATACAATTCAATAGAAATCAATGATAAAAATATATTAAGTACTTTACTCTATGATGCAATCTCCTGATTGTCAATGGTTTTCAATTTGATGTTAATATTATGCGGTATATTTCGTTTGGATTAAATTCCGTTCGTTCGTTGGTCCGGTATTAATTTGATCTTTAGTTACAACTACAAAAGTTAAAATCTCATTTTGTATACTATTTTATATATTTATGGTTCTTTGTAAATATAAATTACGCTAAACTAAGTTGGGGTAACTCTCAAGCTACATGAATATACTTTATAATGGGATCATGGTAATATTCGATCAACTGATATTCAAAACCTATTTGTTTAAGTTTATATTATCAAATAAATTATTTTTAAGATATAAACAGGTTCCTATGTGTCAGAAAATTAAGTCAAAAAGTAAAAACATAAATAATATCATTACGTTTAACTGTCCAATATGTCTCTGTATGAAGAAAGTAAGATTCAGTCGATCACCGCTATCTCGCAACTTGGGATTACTCGAACCTGCAGAATAGCATGGGAGACCTGATTATTGTCTCTATATAAATACATACAAAATAATCCATCTTTCTGAGTTATGGTAGGATGTGTGTATATTAGATTTTGCTATAAGGTGAATATCAATATATTATGTTCAAGAAATTATACATAGCCATTTTAACTACCTTATTGTACCAGTGATCCGAGTGGAACAAGACGAATTTCATTTGTGAGGAAGCTATCCCGCTAGCTCACGAAAGGGTCGTTGGTTTTACCCTTGTGTGCGCATGTTGTCTGACTTAATCTTTAGGGCTAGATATGTCGCCTAATAACCCCGACTGTTGTTGACACCTTTAACCAAAGTGAATTTTTTTTTTAAATTTAATTCTGTACTGAAACAATCTACGTCTGGACAAAGATTTCTTATTATATTTGTCATTTATATGAAATCATCTTTTGAAATAATGACATTTCAGACAAAAACATTCCAACTTGTTGTCGACGGACGACATGCGGGTTCTAAATACAGCAATAGGAAAGTTATATCGACACTTACAATTGAACTCAAAAGATCAAGAAAACACGTCAGTCACCGAATTTGGCGGAAAGGATACATTGTCACAGAAAGAGAATGTGAATGTAATGACTCTATCTACGTATATACACCCAGAAGAAACATTTCATGATATCGTGCTCAAACTTAGAAATTTTGAAAAAGAATTCCAAAGACAAAAAGTGCAACAACAAAAGGAGCTGATAAGGTAAAAAAGAAAAAAAAGATATTTTTATTACGGTCCATACAACTGTATGCGACTTGGGAGTAAAAGAAATTGTTTGCTTTTTGTTACCCGACCTACCCTAAATTCCCCGAGACCCATGCCTTTTATTAGCCCAGGGAACAGAAAATCCATTTTCTCTGGATTTTTTTGTCTTTCCTGAACGCCCCGACCTATCATCCTATTTTGAATAAGCCTGTAACCAGAAACAAACACATCTTTTCCATGCCTTAAGTCTGACGTAAGCTTCAAGATTAACTAGCATAATGAAGCCAGCCTTTGCTAATTTTACGTAAAGTAGTAACTGTGACAACATTAAATATTATGTAATTTATTTTTTTATAAGCAAACCGCTGAAGTCGATCAATAATATCATATAAAGCAAATATTCACCCAGGCACACCTTCAATGAGTGTAAAGCTCGTCACATGGGAGGTCTACTTATCGACAGGTTGTAGGTTCGAATATTGACTCCGCCTTCCGATGTTTCAGGGACACTTTGTCAGTGTCCCCATTCCAACATATGAGTCAAGTACTGTGTTAAGAAAATCACAGGTAAAAAACTGACAGGCGTGTATCAGTGCTTTACACAGGGCATGGTAAGGAACCAGGAAAAACTACAGTAAAACTTCGTTATTACGAGCATCAATATTACGAGCACTAGACTTATCTCGAGGAAATCATTTTTTCCTGTATATAAATTTCCATGTTTATTTCGAGCATCGTTATCTCGATATCTCGAGCACATATCACGGTCCCTTGACTTAATTTTAATCGTTAATTACCATAATTATCTCGAGGAGTGTCATGTTGGATATCGTTCACACCTGCATGTAGACCAGCGAACACCGTTTTTTCTACACGTCGTTTAAATTGGTCAACAAAAGAACTAATCTTACTCGAGTACTTTGTTTTTCACACCATGATTTCCTCGAGATAAGTCTAGTGTTCGCAATATTGATGCTCGTAATAACGAAGTTTTACTGTATTTGAGATAAGAGTAGGGATATAAATGCCCGGTTCTCCTGTATCTTATCTCCCCTCTCTCTGTGACAGCACTGAAATTACCATAGCTGTCGAATGGGACTTAACAACAGATTAACATAAAAATCGTCCGTCACACACAAAAACACCTTGTTTTTTAACAGGATATTTGCAGCTGATAATGATTTTGAAATTCAGGAAAACTTTATCGTGAAATCGACGACGCACGTGTAGAACATAATGAAAAGATATCGCGTATACTTAAACCTCGTAAATAACGGAATATAAATTACATAAATCAAGTGACGATCAATTTTCACATATTTCAGATTGCAAGATGAGGTAAAGCGATTAAACAAAAATTCAAACGAGCTTAAACGAGAAAATGAAAGGTAAGCAGCTATGTTGGGCTATAAACACACATTTTTACAGACGATCGAAAAACATTTGCTTACTTTTTTAGAGAATCCTATTGTGGAAATTCGTATTTAGAAATCTTTACTGAAGTTTATTTACTTTTAATAGATATGTGAAATAGCAAATGCTTCATTATAAAATATAAGGCACGTATTTATATGACAATACAAATAGACAAATGTCAGTAAATAAGCCTTATGTAAGACTCGTCTACGTACTCACTCCGAGGTATATTGTATCCATTCCTACGTATAATTGTTCTCATTAAACAACAAAATGTAAATACTTTTAAGTTTGGTTGAATTAGTTTTGTATCTGTCGTGTATGCTTAAAATCGCAATTATACTTATCCTGAAAAACCGAACCGATTCCGGACTAAGCCAAAAGTCCGGTTTTCTGACAATTCCGGTTTTCAGAGAACCTTTAATGAAGTCCGAAAAAAAAGAAATTCCGGATTTCAGGGAGTTTACCGTCTAAAGTAATGCTAAATACAGTAACTGAACGTTATGTTGTAGAAGCAATACCTGGATAGATAGAAACTAAACGTAGAAAAGTGACCGAAGTGGTGTATATTTAGACTTTAGCAAAATACTGTTAAAAAAAAGAAAGTGATGCGCTTAAGGTTGGCCAATCAAAATAAATGATATATGGTTTCAGTATGAATTATTTGTGTTGTCGTGTAAGAGAAATCTGTATCATTAAAATGTTTTCTTTAAATTTTCAGAATTAAAGGGGTTCAGCCAATTCTCACAAAAGCAAAAGGAAAACAGATGGAAAGAATAGAAGACAGGTATACATTTTATTATAAATAAACCCGAACATTATTGTTAAGAGTTTATTTCTGTTAAAACCGGAGGTCATAGATCCAAGCGGCCGAAACCTAAATATTATATGACATGTATAAACTAATACAACTGAACAAGAATTATAACTCATCGCTTATTTTGATATAGACGTGATGTTCGAGTCTATTTTACATAAAGATAATTAATGTAAAAACAAGAAATATACGCTACAGTCTTGTCCTCTTTGGGATAATAGTATATTCCATATATTGGGTAAACTAATACAGTCTGAAGATGTTCAAAATGTTGAATGTCTTCCATGCACCTAGTTGCTCTTTTTTTAATTTGTTACCTATGATAACAGACTACTCATGTTATACTCTCAGTTGTATGAAACATATTTTCTCATGCCGTACTTAATTCACTCTTTTTATTTAATTGGGTGAAATATCATGCATTAGTATATAATTTGCATAGTGCACTTAATGCGCTTACTTTAGTTATACTCGTACATGTACAGTAGTTACAATTTTGAAATTTCAAAAACAACTTTCATGTCGTGGGAATGAGGCGAATTCTCTTTAATTTAATGTTCAAAATGTCATATATTTCAACCTGTTAATTTACGAAATGACAATGGCGTGTCTTTGAGAAACACAGGTCAATTCGCCTAATTTCATTCATTCAATATTGGATTTCAATTTTCAGTTATGAAATAGTGTCATGTTCAAGTCATTAAATTATTCACGTGTACATGTACGTACTAACGTCAAACAATTACTTAGCCTTGAAGAAGAACAAAAACGCAAAATGACTGAAAAAATCTTATGTATGAAAACTTGGCTTTGTTCCAAGTTTGCTAACTTGTCTATTTACATGTATAGTTCTATACATGTTTACATTACACATGCATGAACACTATTTAAAGCAATGTCACGAAGTTAAAAGCATAAGTTGTCATGCAATCAATTGTTTCCAAATGAAATTCAAAAATGAGACCTAGTACTCTTTGCCAAGTCACTTGTCAGAAAACAGTTCATCTGTTCTTATTCTTCAGATATCGTACAGAGAAGAAAGGAATGGAAGAAAAACTAATAGAACTGGAGAGTGGAATGAAGAAAAATTTTGCTCAGTAAGTTTAGCTTTATCTAGTTTTGACAATAATCTCCAAAGTTTATCGATATCGTAAAGGCTCCAAATCATATTATACATAGGTCTGTAATGGTTCTCAACGTAAAATCTACACCGGCTTATATCCAAGTCATGTGCAGCTTCTTTCATTTCAAGGTAATCAGTAATTTCAAGCGATTAGAACTATCCTTAAACTTCCAAACACTAATATATGACAACAAACCATTCCAAAACGTTTCTGATTTTGGATTTCGTTTGTTTGAGAATACATTAAACGTCTCACCAACAATCAGGGTCTTGTGGCGACTTTTCCAGCTTTGATGGTCGAGGAATATGCCTGGCATACACCTGGGTAGAACAATCGCCCTTCTGTTAGCTAGTTGGTCAGCTTCTTCACGTGTGAAACTTAGGTCCGGAAGGTATTTGACCTCACAGCGTTGAGAGGCGTGTGATTACAGGTCATAGACCATGCGCACTCGATCACGGTGGCCCCTCGGTGATGTAAAATGTACAATAAAAAAACATTGTTTCTTGATAATTTTAAAGGTTGCTAAACGACAAAGAAGAAGTACGGTCGCATGTGCGAAATGACGTAGAAAATCTGATGTCTTCCATCAACAGTATTCATCATATGGTTCTAGGACATTATCACGAGACACCAACATCTCACCGTGGTTTCGATGATGATGATATTTTACCAACCAAAGATCTGCTTAATATGCTTACAAGCGTCGCGGGAGGAGTCCAAGTTCTAAAGACTAAATCACAAGAATTATCAAGGTATTAGGACTTACTTGATATGAATTTAGCATTCAAAATACTAAGAATTATTTCCTTACGACGTCGTATGCCGTTTGTTTATTTATTCATTTTTACTATAGAATTTATTTAAAAAATTTAGACAATGTCTTGTTCAATTTTTTTTCTCTCTTCGGTTAAACGTTGCACCAACAGCTAGTGTCATTCTGGTGATTTCTTTGGCATTAACTGTAGAGAAATACCCTATGCTTACACCTGGGTATAACCACCGTTCTTCCGTAACCTAACCGGAGAGTTTCCTCATATGGTTCCGGGTAGGATTCAAACTCACAACGGTGAGGCTCTAGTAATCATGAGTCAAAGACCATAACCAGCCGGCCACAGAGGCCTAAAATACAATAAGATATAGAAAAGTGATTGTCAAATACCAACATTAGGTAGATGTCAAATACATGACCTAAATAACTTTTACGATTATATAAAACGTCATGATATAGACCAATAAGGGGAGGAAGAATAAATGCTAATACGAGGACAGTTCAGTGTTTACTTCATGTATTAATTGCTTACGATACATATATTGTACAATTTCGTATTAAATAAGTATCACAATATCAGTTTTCTTTGTAATATCCACATCATGTACAAGTGTTAGTACGTTTTTGGAAGGTGATTTATCACTTTCCTTTGTAATCATTTTGCAGTTTGCTGTCCCTGGACTCCATAACAGCCTGGTGAAAAGAACAGTCGCACAAGAAATAGTGCTAAACTGAATAGTGTGATTACATAGATTTATCTTGTTGTATTTAGTGAGTGACTATTATGACCACCATTCAATTTATAGACCGCTCTACGAAAAAGTTCCACAAGCAGAATCTTCGAGCATTCAAGTTTTGAATTTAGATACTCTGACTTTGTATGAGAGTTGATTCTACATTACAGATTCCCCGGATGTATTCTTATAGTGATGCAATATAATCTCCTCATTTTCAGAAAAGCGGACGAAATGTCGTCCTGGAGAAGAGGTTTAAAAGACTTAGATCGTGAAATCACCAAGTTTTGTCGTGGATTTACTCCAGAGAATGAAGATACCGAAAATGATAATGAATATACTGGATTTGGTGGTGTTCACGACACAGATCCACAGAAAATGGCAATAGCTTGTAGAACAAAGTTACAGAAGACTAAAGAGAACATGACCACGAGGATGAAAACACAACTAGATTCTACAAGGTTTGTTGAAAACTTTAAATTGTGGAACATTACTTTTGGAGATAACTTTTGTGGCCTAAGACATTTACATTGATCACTTTCGTTTCCATGGGCCTAGTGACTTTTTACAACGGTATCTCAGAAATAAACGGAGGTCTGTACACGTGCAATTTGGTCCTCGGAGGGATTCGAACTCACAATTGTTAAGGGCTAGTGGATAATTCTTGTCAGAGGCCACATTAAACCACTGGACCATGGAAGCCACTCATAGTTGAAGCTTATACTAGTATAGAAATATTAGATCATTTTGAATTTCATCTAATACTAATTACATATCACATCTATTTTTAGCATTATTAAAAAGAAGGAACGCGATATAATCAAATACAGAAAGAACCTTCAGGACATTCAGACGGAAATTTCAAAACTCCATGACCACGTGATCTCTGTTCAAATGGAAGACATTTCCATCTCAATGCCCGATTTAGAGCGTCGCCATGACTCCAGTGATCGTTCGGATGGTTCCGCTGACGAACTTCCGGAATCAGATAGACTGGAACGAGCGGATATGATGGAGAAATTGAAACAAATTGGGACAATGGTGACCCATTTTCAAAGGTAAGTTTTTCATGGCTGAAGTTCTCCCTTCGAGACTAAAGCCGGCAGAAATCTATAACAGGCCCTTTAATATATGAAATGATGACACTCGTCAATTTAATCAAAATAAATCTACATGAAAACTTATCTTAGTCGTGTTATGAAAATATTTTCGGAAACCAATCTGAAATCATTGTTTCGTCTTAGTTGTTAAAATCACCAAACTGCATTCTCAGGCTGATTTCGCTTTGTTGTCGGTTTAAAAAAAGCTATTGTATCTGATTCATGCACGTTTCAACACTTCATACAGAATAGTAATAGAGGTATTTAGACTTGAATGTCATTCATCTGATTCTCAATGTAAACAGTAATTGATTAAGCCATTGAAGTACCGTTCTAGTATTGATACAACAAATTGCATTCATTGCCGTCTTTGAATATGAAGCACATCAAACGAAATTCATTTTAACACTTTTCTCTTTTCCTTTTTTTCAGGTTAATTATAGACAGGACTGGAATTCTCAACAAAATGGAAAATGACATTCTTCCGTTGAAAATCCGTGTCAACCGTCTACATGAAGAAATAAACAAGTCAATGAACGCCGGTGGTTCACCTGTTGTAGACGCAGACGACGGTGCAAAACCTAAGCGTTCGTTCTCCCCGGATGGTCCTACAAGTGTGTTCTCGCGAGAAATAGGCGTGATGTTAGCAAAATTGTCTAAAATGGAACTTTCTATTCGACATTTGTTGGAGACATATGCAACAAGTCATGGACGAGCGTCCATTTGATGGTGTGACGTCATAACATAGTCGGATTTCTTCGTGTTAAAATAAGAGAAACCGGAAATCAAAGATTTCCTTTTTCTATTTTCATTATCAATGAATGTGTCTGGTAATGTTTACTTCAGTAACTTTTACTTTAAAACTTGAACGTGCTTGATATCTGTACTGGATATTTTCAGCTATCAAGAAGATGTGCTGCTCAATTTTGTTCGCTTTAAACATGTCTGTGTTGGTCATCTGGTTGATGACCTAATTTGGTGAAAGATGAATATGTGTACATTGTTGAAATCAGAGCTGTATAAAATGTTTAATGTTATTGTGTATATTTTTGTTGCGTTTGCTATTTGTTAAAATCGTTTTATGGTTGTCTATTTGTATGTGATTGAGAGAAGTTTCCGTCCAATATATGATATAATGTGTACATTTGTACCAATAACCTTGTTATATGTTAAATGTATGTATTTTCGTGTTTTGCAAAAATGTAAAATTTGGGCAAATGTGTTCATAAAGTTTTGAGGATGATTTAGCCCAGCTGAGAGTGTACCATTCTAGTTTGGAGTGCACCACTCTAGTCTGAGGGTGTATCAGTATGGTTAACCAGTTTGGTTTGAGGGTGTATCGGTCTGGTCTGAGTTTACCAGTCTGGTCTGATGGTGTATCAGTATGGTTAACCAGTCTGGTTTAGGGGGGGGGGGGATTGACTACTATTATTGACAAAGAACTAAGGGGGATAACCGAATTCTGATTGTAAACTAACCAACAAGGATTATTTCACCCCAAATTAAATGTCTGGACTAAAATATTTTATTGAAAGACAATCAAATAGAAAAGTCATATAACTGGGAAAGGTTAAGTTAACATAACCTGCTTCAGATTCCGATCTTTTAAATACTTAGTCCTGTAAAAAAGACTGAATTATTATGGTTCAGATATATATAGATACTTGTGTGTATTTTCAGCTACTAGTATCTTAAATGCATCTACCATGTTGTGTAACGTAGACGCAAGAATTGTGTTTGTGTAATGGTCTCAAACGAAAAGTTAGCAAGCAAAACCATTATTTCTGTGTAATAATTATATCGATTATTTTGTTTGTCTGTGGTTTTCTGTGATTTTTGTCTATGATAAAATATTTTTTCTGTCAATTTTGTTTATGATAAATATAAAATATGATGACACTTTATTGAATAAAAGGTTTAAAAATGATAATATAAAATATTGCTTGTTGGTGTTGTTTTAATTGGTGTTCACCAAATAGAGGTATTTTCGAATAAAAAAAAACTTTGACATGCAATGCTGTAGCTATTCATGAATCCTCATAGGAAGTATACAAGCTGTGTCCCATGTTTTGCATTCGTAAAGTTTTCATCTCAGATTAGTTCCAGGAAGCCCATTGGAAGCTTTTCAATATACAACAATTTCCAGAAATGTTGTTAAAAACCTATAAGCAAGTTTCCTTGATTAGCATCGAACCCACTGTCGGCCACATTTTAAAGTGTTTCATTCAACGACGCAAATTCATCATATAAGCTGGGACCAGTATATTGGTTGCAATTGTAGAGCAATATAGGTACGCATTTTTTAAAACATATTTTACAGTGACGTGGTCCTTATTATTTCTTTTTCAGTAGTTATGCAACTCTTGTATTTGATACTTACCATAAGTAGCCAAATATTCTTCTTGGCCAGGAACAAGGCAGTTTAAAGCTCGATCAACAATGACACTTGAACGCTTGTAATATAACTGTACGCAGTTCCGGATGGACGTTTTCTTCGGATAATTAAACCACCTTATTTTGTTATAGAAATTTTATCTGAAACAAATACAACTTAGAAGAAGTGTATTCACACTTCATTAACCATGAATGAAAGACAATCAAATAGATAATATCTTGTGTATTGTTTCCACTGTAGGCCGGTATTCATTACCAAAGGCAAAATAAAAACTGAACGTTTTAGACGCATATCACCTATACAAATGTACTAGTCAGTTTTTCTTTCAGTTAAAACTAAAATGTTTATTTCGAGGATTTTAATGCCTGTATCATAGATAAAAGTTTTTATTTAAATAATTATATCAATGTAACACATGTGCAAAAATAGCAATGAATTCTTCAAAACGTTACGCAAATGGTGCCATGAGTGACGTTAATGACGAAGATGACGTTGTTGGTGACGATGAAAAGGATATCGACGACGATGATGATGGTAATGATGAATTCAGTGATTATGGCGACATTGATCAGTTTAAGAAGTTAACGCCTGAACAATTAAAGACAAAGTTAAGGCAGTTAGGATTAATGTTAAAGGCGAGAGTGAAGGATGTGACTAGAAAATATTTTTATGATGACATAGCATTTGAAACCATCAATAAAAACTCGAAGAAAATAAACAAGACTGAATCAAGGAACGGGAAATACGTAAGTTGGGTTTTATAGGCTCTATCGCTACTGATAAAATGAAGAAAATTGTAAACAAATAAATATTGATAACACGGTTTTCTAATAAAAGAAATATTAAATCTCCAATATCTTTAAGACAGACTTCGCCACATTTAGCACGACGCTCTTAAAATGTCTTGCCGTCACAAACTGTCTAAAAAGTTACAATAAAAATTTCAAATAAAATGTCTGTCGTATTTTACATATCGCATTAAAATGATGGATTTTATTTTAGTTAAGCCAGTGTAATGTCTAAATACATGAACACCCTTTTCGAACTCGTTAATGTATCCCAGCCAGCATTGGTATATCGGATAGATATCGGTTATAGAACGGCATATCGGCATAACGGTTAGATGTCTATCCGATAACTATCCGTGATTGCAGGATGATTCATTTTTCCCCAAATTTCGTTAACCAGTGGATAAAATATAAAAGAGAAATGCATTTTATTATAGTAAGGATATGTAATTTAGTATTTTGACATTAAATAAAGAAAAAATAAAACCGTTGACGGTCCGATCGCGGTCCGATATCGAGGTAAAACACGTGATAATTTCGTTTGATTTGTATTATTGTTCTGTAGCCAACCGGTCGGCGCGAGAAAGAGACGAAGAAATTTAGACTGTGGATTTATTTTACTCCAGGTAAAAACCGTTAAATAATATTATGTTCAACGTAGAATGTTTTCTGAAATTCAATTTTGTACGCCAAGATTGAAACCGGCACGTGCACATGATAACTTAGACATTTATTTGCATTTGTAATGAGATTTCGCGATAAATGTATAAACAAAGAACTGTTTAAACATAGTTTTAAACTTTGTTAGGCTTGTTTATTCAGTGAAGTATACATAAAATTACAGCGATACTGTTTGAAATTGGAAACTGATGTCTTTGAATTCGAATTGTTTTTCTTACAGGTCAGCTATTTCTCCAAATTCCAATGTTGGTGACTCACTGTTAAAAACCATGGTAAAGAGAATAATGAAAGAAGTTGCCCACAACAGACTGACTATCGAGTTAAATTGGATTGGGGCAAAGGAAAGGATCTGTGATGACTTGTGGTTCGCTGAAATTTAGTTCAGCTATTCTTTCAATCTTTGTAAGTTTTTTTAATGAAGTTGATGACTATTGTGTGTAATGTGTTTTGCATCAGTTATTCTAATAAGTTCATATAATTGCTTGAGTATTAAGAAAGCTAAGAGCTTATATTGATGCATTCCCAAGTCAATTTCCTGGGTCAAACTCATCAATACTTAGTGCCCTAATGAAATGAGAGAAAGTTTCTGAGTTAAGGACAGGGGTCTTTCTCTCTTCATTGGGAAAAAGCCTTTGCGAAGGAATTACCCGAAATTTGCGGTACCGGGTATTATAGAGCTGCTAGTGTAAATTTGGACTGTCGGAAACTGTATGATTTTAGATTAATTTTCCATTGGGAAGGGCCTTTTAAAGACCCTGTTAATCAACAGTTAATGAACAATGTCAGCCATTACAGCTAGCGTTATTAGCTTGGTAGGCATACTGCATAACAATTTAGCATTTTTGTATGCATGCAAGATGTAATTGCTATGCTGTAATGCACATTATTCATGTTTCAGGAGCACGGAAGAGAAACTACCAACAGACCAACATACATGATTCTGAGTTCTTTATGGAGGATCAGCTTCTGACTGGGGTGACGGATGGACAATCAGACCTAGAAGTAGTAGTGACCACTATCCATCATAATTATGCAACAGTTCTAATTGACCTACAAGTGAAAACTTTGAGTTTAACTTTATTCAGTCTCAGTGATGGACGATAAAAATCATTCAGATACTAATTCAGCCTTTTCTTACATAAATAGCCAACAGTGTGCGTTGTGTCCCTGTGTTAACTGTGACTTTTTCCCCAGTTTTCTATTTTCTAACACAATTTTTATTAAAAGAACTGTTTATCACTCATTATCCATGTATCATTCCTGTTGTTGTTAAAGTAATTATTGGTATCTACTACTTTTATTTCGCACATGTGTTTTATATACATTCTTTAATACTTTTTTTGATAATTCAGGCAATGACTTTTGAGACAACATAAGTTATATAGTACAGTAAGACCTCTGCAGAGCAGCCCTCCGTAGAGCAACAACTTCTTTTTAACAACACTTTCAAAATATTGCCATAAATTGAACCTCTGTAGAGCAACAACCTCTAAACAACGGTCAATATTTGCAGCTCCCACAGGGTGTTGCTGTACAGAGGTTGTACTGTACTGTGTACATAAGTAGATGTGATACAACTACCTGATTGTAACAAGACAGAAATGTATACCGTTTTAGTTAAAATGAAGATAAGAAATTGTTTAATTTGTGAACTGTGGTCATAAAAGGAAATCATTTTGTTCAAAGACTGATATTAATTAAATCAGTCATGTTTTTATTTGCAATTTGACAAAGTTCTTGTTAAGTTTTTCTTCATTCATCAGAATTGGCAATGAAGTCTTCTAAATGCATCTTTGTCTGTTGTTTACTGTGCAATATGACAAATTGAAATAAATATGATTGATAATGCATTTCACTGGGTTATTGTTGGTCTGACCTAGAATCTGCACACGTTTGAGAATTTATGCTAGGTATAAAATTGCCGATATCGGACCGATATTGGACCGATATATATCTGAAACGATATCGGACCGATCAAATGCCGATGGGCAAAACGATAACGGCCCGATATCGGAACGATATGGTTTTGCTGGCTGGGTATATTATATAGTATATGATGATATAAGTTTAAAACAATATGTGTTTCAAAAACACAATGCCCTTTTAACTTGAAAATGCACAAAAATAAACAAAGGGCCATAATTCCGTAAAAAATGATCGAATCACAAAACCCGGAAATTATGTGCGGGAGTTCTCGGTAACAACAAGTCTGTGAAAGTTTCGTCAAAATCCCATGAAAAAAATGTAGGAGTAGTATCCTAAAAGAATACCCTGGGTATGGGTTTTAATTTGAAAATTCATAATAAGAGAGAGCTGCTTGCACACGAATAAGGAGATTACAAACACATAAATACATGTACATGTGTACTACAGCTATTTAGCAACCATAAAGTGAGTTCGATCCACATCACAGACGGTTTGGATTTTGCATTTGCAAAGTAAAGGAAGTTTTCAGGATTATTTAGGAGTGTTGCGATAATTTTTATTATCCATCAAAGTTGTTCGATCTTATTGCAAAATACTATCATAATTATGTTAATTATGAAAATTAATGTTAAGTGCTTTCCACTTAGGCGTGTGTTTGGGAGATTCTGTGAACCTCTTGTTTTACCCAAAGGGGTCCGAGTTTAACATATATGCTATGTCTATGTCCAACTTTATTAATAACATGTGGTCATAAAGACGAACTTTATTAATAACATGTGGTCATAAAGACGAACTTTATTAATAACATGTGGTCATAAAGACGAACTTTATTAATAACATGTGGTCATAAAGACGAACTTTATTAATAACATGTGGTCATAAAGACGAACTCATATTACGTCATATACTGACAAGTATATAATTTCTTCATTATGACATCATATGAGCATTATTGCGCAATTTATGCCATTTAATCTTTAATTATTTTGCCCAAAAAATAGAGAAATACAGTTAAATATTGTAGGTTTTCTGAACATAAGTAAAAGTGTGATTACAAAGGTCAGGTATTGCATTTTTGTTCATTAATTGAATAAGGGTGTATACTCGCCATGACCCTAATAGGATTCCGCAGTTTCATGTAATTATTGCGTAAACTCAGTTAAGAAATACAGGAATATAAATGTCAATAAACCATGTGAATCATACGAATGAATTATAAGTGCTTGAAAACGTATTAATGTTACCGGGGCCGGTACTTTGAAAACGTTTTTAAGTTACCGGGGGGAGGGGGGGGGGGACCTGAAAAGGGGGGGGGGGGCTTGAAAACGTTACAGCGGTACTTTTTTCTTATTTAAATTTCCAATCGCTATTTCGAGCACAAATCATGTTCCCTTGACTTCTTTTGTAAGCCTTAATTAATTACCAAGATTATATCGAGGAGTTTCATGTTGTATCTTTTTTTTCATCTTCAAATACTAGTGAACTCAATTCACTTCTACAATGCATCCTTCATCCTCGACACATGATCGTTTGACTCAACTCTGGTGAATCAATAAATGTATTGTGATATATGTAAGTTGTATTGATAAGCTTACAGTGTTATGTGTCTGTTTAATAGAAATAAGATATAATTATATGAATGTGTTTGTTTTCCATCGGCTGATGTTGTCCATGTACATTTATATGGTAGATCTACTTGTGATTATGCAGAATCGCCGAATACAACAGTCAGGAATATATATGTCAATCGAGAATGTTTTCTTTCATTAACATCCTCGATAATAAAATTAGAATTAAAAGATAACATATTATCTCTATGATTTTTTGAGCATTAAATTTGTGTTTCCCCCAAAATTGACAGTGGTGTTCAAATGTTACTCAGTATGAGTGTTAGTGATATTCTCTGATGTTGTATACAATTCGTCTACTAGCATTTATTGCCATAAATAAGGATACGTCGTTAGATATAGATTAAATAACAACACAAACACATATACATAGTTTTTAAAACGCTCTGAGCAATTATTTTGCCAACTTTTGAAAATGAGCTCATTGTTTACAATAATCCATGCACACATACACAGAAACACATCAGGCTATTTTCCTTTCGTCCCCAGCACATGTGTCTGAAAATTAAAGATGAAAAAAAAATGATAACAAACAGGATTAAATTAAATACATTTTGACTGTATTATCTATTGTTTAATTCAAATCTGATCAATACTATTCATTACCGGGGACATAAAAAACAAATCATCTACAAACGATTGTTTGAATCTTTGGATGAAGTTACTTTACAGAGTTCAACATTACCAACAAGAACAACTCTCGATTAACAAAAAGAACAGCTATAGACTACTAACACACTGTTATGTTTTATAAAGAATTTCGTGTATTTTCATAAAGAATTTTCCTTTCTTTTGGAATAAAACGTTAATTTTCTACAAATCGTGGTATTAGTACAGTACAACCTCTCTAGAACGACCCTCTCTTGAACAACAACATCCCTTCAACAACAGTATGATCTTTCCCACTGCGTAAGTTAATTATTAATTTAACGTATCTATAGCAATAACCTTTCGACAACAACAACATAATTTTGCTACTCACAAAGGGTGTTGCTTTGGAGAGGTTGCATTGCACATGTATTTATAAATAGACATAATGAATATTAATAGAGCTATACGATAATATCCTACCTCTGTAATCACCATGGATACCACTCCTACAATATACACCCATAATGCCACACAAACCATCAATGTCATCATCTGCAAATAATTGATCGAGCTGAGGTTCATTAATGGTCTCCTTGGTTTGGTCATCTTTCGTGTCAGCAGCAAATACATGAACAAGTTGGGGGTCATTTGTGGTCTTCATTGATTCGTTCTTAATTTTGTTATCTTTCATGTCAGCTTTGAAGGATTCCACGAGTTCGTCTGAAGTATCAGAATATAAAAATATGGTTTAAAAATGAATGGCAAAGAAACAAGAAAGTTTATATGTGCATATTGTTGATAAAACGAAATACAAATATCTAAATATTTTCATAACATTACATTTCTAACTCCGGCTATTTGGTGGAAAAATAATTCAAAATAATCACTTTAATTTTACCTTAAATTTGTGTTCCTTCTTCGCTAACATTCATAATTTACTCAAATATTGTTACATCAAATTATTGGGAAACATTTTGAAGGCTGTTAATTTCATGCAAACTTACTTTGTACATTCTTGCTTTCTGCAAAAGCCTGGCGTTTTCTGTTGGCAATTTTTCTCACCAGTTTGTTCTCAGCAATTTCGTATTGTTCAACATTTATTGGAGCATATTTCATTAGCTTTTTGACTATTCTAAAGTCTCTCTCTTGTGGTGATGAAATTTCAGCTAAAGATAGACATAATTTAAACATATATTATTCAGTTAATAACATGCAGGTAAATGTATGCTGAACATTTCGATATGTATTTTCGCTAATTCTCATAATGTTCATGTATTTTTTCTTTTTTTTCAATAAAAATAGACGTCTAGAGGCTATTACAGTTTTTTAAACATAATTTTTGAAAACATATTAGAGTACAAGCGAGTTATTTTGATCAAATGATTTTAAAAAATGTGTAAATGATAAAAATCATGATATATTTTCTATGATTTACCTACCGTTTGGGTGACTAACGCTGAGCATGTAGAAAATATCATTTGGTAAGCTCATGTCAGCACACGCTAGGATGGCATACTTTGTATTTTGATAAGTATATTTTCTCACTGGCATGGTGACTACTTTGGATGAATCAATGGCGACGTCTGGACCTAAACGTATATATTTACATTGAAAATTAAATTTATCCCTCTTAAACAAACATTAATTATAATGCATATTTTTATTGAAATTTCACCTTAGGTTAAGACAGATTCCAAGCATATATATCTATTTTATATGGTATATTACGATTTAAATAAAAAGAAAACACATAAAACTCACCTTGCAAGTTCCAAGAACTTCCATCAGGAGAATAAAATAAAGGATCCATCGATTAATGCGATAAATAATGAATAAAAATGTCTTCTTGTTGTTTTAGCTTCTTGTACTCTTGTACTTCCGCCCGTAACTAAGGATGTAACATTGAATGTTTGACGTTACGTAATTGACGTCATATGACGTTTAATATATTCAACGACTATAAAATCGAGTCGGTAACAGAACCAAATCTGGTCATTGAAGTTCCGTTTATTCTTCCACTTTAGATATTTATTACACCCTAAATACATCATTTTTTGTCATGGTAACTGACTATGATTTATACATGACGTCTGTAGATAAATATACAGGTCTACGTTGAATTTATTCACCAACGGGCATTACAACAATGAACCATCCATCGTTGATAGATTTATTAGAACACGAAGTATTCTGTGCATGATAACATACATGTATACACATACGCTATGTGTCGCGAAACTTAACGGACTGCTTCTTTTCTCCTAGTTATGTGCAAATAAGGCTTCCCGCAGTACCCATTTGTGACGTGAAAAGTCACGTGTGTTATCCACACTGAAATATAAGCATGTTTTGACGAAAAAACAAACACTATCAAAATATCCAATCAGTTTCTATAGCCTGTTGAAATAATAAAAGTTGTGATGAAATTTTTAGTAAAAACACAAGAATTTAACATTAGATACAGTATGTTGACTTTGATATAAAGTGTACTTTGTCCAGAATGATTTATTTTCGAAAGATAAAATTAATGCATAATTATATACAATTAGCTCGATATATACACTTAATCAGCTTTTAGTTAATATATCTTTTGTAAAAATACATGGAAATCGAAGGACGTTACACGAATAATGTAGGGTCCGCGAAGTGGGTCCTGAATTTAAAGTGTCTTCCCTAAGGACATTACGCTATGACATTATTTTTTTGGTGCTGTGAGGATCGAACCCGGGACTCTCCGATCCTGAGGTGCTGTACCACTGCGCTACGACGCTCTTTTTCTGTGTTTAATTTGTTGTGTCACATATATTAACATAGGATGGGGAAGCGCTTGAAAAAGTTTTAATGTTACCGGGGCCGGTACTTTGAAAACGTTTTTAAGGTACCGGGGGGGGGGGGGACCTGAAAGGCGGGGGCGGCTTGAAAACGTTACAGCGGTACTTTTTTCTTATTTAAATTTCCAATCGCTATTTCGAGCACAAATCATGTTCCCTTGACTTCTTTTGTAAGCCTTAATTAATTACCAAGATTATATCGAGGAGTTTCATGTTGTATCTTTTTTTCATCTTCAAATACTAGTGAACTCAATTCACGTCTACAATGCATCCTTCATCCTCGACACATGATCGTTTGACTCAACTCTGGTGAATCAATAAATGTATTGTGATATATGTAAGTTGTATTGATAAGCTTACAGTGTTATGTTTCTGTTTAATACAGATAAGATATAATTATATGAATGTGTTTGTTTTCTATCGGCTTATGTTTTCCATGTACATTTAAATGGTAGATCTATTTGTTATTATGCAGAATCGCCGAATACAACATGCAGGAATATCTAAGTCAATCGAGAATTTTTTCTTTCATTAACATCCTCGATAATAAAATTAGAATTAAAAGATAACATATTACCACTATGATATTTTAAGCATTACATTTGTGTTTTCCCCAAAATTGACAGTGGTGTTCAAATTTTACTCAGTATGAGTGTTAGTGATATTCTCTGATGTTGTATATAATTCGTCTACTAGCATTTATTGCCATAAATAAGGATACGTCGTTAGATATAGATTAAATAACAACACAAACACATATATACATAGCTTTTAAAACGCTCTGAGCATTTATTTTGCCAATTTTTGAAAATGAGCTCATTGTTTAAAATAATCCATGCACACATACACAGAAACACATCAGGCTATTTTCCTTTCGTCCCCAGCACATGTGTCTGAAAATTAAAGATGAAAAAAATGATAACAAACAGGATTAAATAAAATACATTTTGTACCTGTAAATATTCAGAACGAAATGACCTCTGAATAAAGGTCATCTGTCAATGAAGGCCACATTTTGTCTTTCCCGAATGTGACCTTTGTTGACAGGTTTGACTGTATTATCTATTGTTTAATTCAAATCTGATCAATACTATTCATTACCGCGGACATAAAAAACAAATCATCTACAAACGATTGTTTGAATCTTTGGAAGAAGTTACTTTACAGAGTTCAACATTACCAACAAGAACAACTCTCGATTAACAAAAAGAACAGCTAACACATTGTTATGTTTTATAAAGAATTTCGTGTATTTTCATAAAGAATTTTCCTTTGTTTTGGAATAAAACGTTAATTTTCTACAAATCGTGCTATTAGTACAGTACAACCTCTCTAGAACGACCCTCTCTTGAACAACGACATCCCTTCAACAACATCATGATCTTTCCCACTGCGCAAGTTAATTGTTAATTTAACGTATCTATAGCAATAACCTCTCGTCAACAACAACATAATTTTGCTACTCCCAAAGGGTGTTGCTTTGGAGAGGTTGCACTGTACATGTATTTATAAATAGACATAATGAATATTAATGGAGCTATACGATGATATCATACCTCTGTAATCACCATGGATACCACTCCTACAATATATACCCATAATGCCAAACAAACCATCACTGTCATCTGCAAATAATTGATCGAGCTGAGGTTCATTTGTGGTCTCCTTAGTTTGGTCATCTTTCGTGTCAGCAGCAAATAATTGAACGAGTTGTGCGTCATTTGTGGTCTTCATTGCTTCGTTCTTAATTTTGTTATCTTTCATGTCAGCTTTGAAGGATTCCACGAGTTCGTCTGAAGTATCAGAATATAAAAATAGGGTTTAAAAATGAATGGCAAAGAAACAAGAAAGTTTCTAAGTGCATATTGTTGATAAAACGAAATACAAATATCTAAATATTTTCATAACATTACATTTCTAACTCCGGCTATTTGGTGGAAAAATAATTCAAAATAATCACTTTGATTTTACCTTAAATTTGCGTTCCTTCTTCGCTAACATTCATAATTTACTCAAATATTGTTACATCAAATTATTGGGAAACATTTTGAAGGCTGTTAATTTCATGCAAACTTACTTTGTACATTCTTGCTTTCAGCAAAAGCCTGGCGTTTTCTGTTGGCAATTTTTCTCACCAGTTTGTTCTCAGCAGTTTCGTATTGTTCAACATTTATTGGAGCATATTTCATCAGCTTTTTTACTATTCTAAAGTCTCTCTCTTGTGGTGATGAAATTTCAGCTAAAGATAGACATAATTTAAACATATATTATTCAGTTAATAACATGCAGGTAAATGTATGCTAAACATTTCGATATGTATTTTCGCTAATTCTCATAATGTTCATGTATTTTTTCTTTTCTTTTTCAATAAAAACAGACGTCTAGAGGCTATTACAGTTTTTTAAACATAATTTTTGAAAACATATTAGAGTATAAGCGAATTATTTTGATCAATTGGTTTTAAAAAATGTGTAAATGATAAAAATCATTATATATTTTCTATGATTTACCTACCGTTTGGGTGACTAACGCTGAGCATGTAGAAAATATCACTTGGTGAGCTCATGTCAGCACACGCTAGGATGGCATACTTCGTGTTTTGGTAAGTATATTTTCTCACTGGCATGGTGACTACTTTGGATGAATCAATGGCGACGTCTGGACCTAAACGTATATATTTACATTGAAAATTAAATTTATCCCTCTTAAACAAACATTAATTATAATTAATATTTTTATTGAAGTTTCACCTTAGGTTAAGACAGATTCCAAGCATAAAGATCTATTTGATATGGTTTATTACGATTTAAATAAAAAGAAAACACATAAAACTCACCTTGCAAGTTCCAAGAACTTCCATTAGGAGAATAAAATAAAGGATCCATCGATTAATGCGATAAATAATGAATAAAAATGTATTTTTGTTGTTTTAGCTTCTTGTACTCTTGTACTTCCGCCCGTAACTAAGGATGTAACTTTGAATGTTTGACGTTACGTAATTGACGTCATATGACGTTTAATATATTCAACGACTATAAAATCGAGTCGGTAACAGAACCAAATCTGGTCATTGAAGTTCCATTTATTCTTCCACTTTAGATATTTATTACACCCTAAATACATCATTTTTTGTCATGGTAACTAATTATGATTTATACAATGACGTCTGTAGATAAATATACAAGTCTACGTTGAATTTATTCACCAACAGGCATTACAACAATGAACCATCCATCGTTGATAGATTTATTAGAACACGAAGTACTCTGTGCATGATAACATACATGTATACACATACGCTATGTGTCGCGAAACTTGACGGACTGCTTCTTTTCTCCTAGTTATGTGCAAATAAGGCTTCCCACAGTACCCATTTGTGACGTGAAAAGTCACGTGGGTTATCCACACTGACATATAAGCATGTTTTGACGAAAAAACAAACACTATCAAAATATCCAATCAGTTTCTATAGCCTGTTGAAATGATAAAAGTTGTGATGAGATTTGTAGTAAAAACACAAGAATTTAACATTAGATACAGTATGTTGACCTTTGATATAAAGTGTACTTTGTCCAGAATGATTTATTTTCGAAAGATAAAATTAATGCATAATTATATACAATTAGCTCGATATATACACTTAATCAGCTTTTAGTTAATATATCTTTTGTAAAAATACTTGGAAATCGAGGGACGTTACACGAATAATGTAGGGTCCGCGAAGTGGGTCCTGAATTTAAAGTGTCTTCCCTAAGGACATTACGCTATGACATTATTTTTTTGGTGCTGTGAGGATCGAACCCGGGACTCTCCGATCCTGGGGGGCTGTACCACTGCGCTACGACGCTCTTTTTCTGTGTTTAATTTGTTCTGTCACATATATTAACATAGGATGGGGAAGCGCTTGAAAACGTTTTAATGTTACCGGGGCCGGTACTTTGAAAACGTTTTTAAGTTACCGGGGGGGGGGGGACCTGAAAGGGGGGGCTTGAAAACGTCACAATGGTACTTTTTCCTTATTTAAATTTCCAATCGCTATTTCGAGCACAAATCATGTTCTCTTGACTTCTTTTGTAAGCCTTAATTAATTACCAAGATTATATCGAGGAGTTTCATGTTGTATCTTTTTTTCATCTTCAAATCCTAATGAACTCAATTCACTTCTACAATGCATCCTTCATCCTCGACACATGATCGTTTGACTCAACTCTGGTTAATCAATAAATGTATTGTGATATATGTAAGTTGTATTGATAAGCTTACAGTGTTATGTTTCTGTTTAATACAAATAAGATATAATTATATGAATGTGTTTGTTTTCCATCGGCTGATGTTGTCCATGTACATCTATATGGTAGATCTATTTGTGATTATGCAGAATCGCCGAATACAACATGAAGGAATATATATGCCAATCGAGAATTTTTTCTTTCATTAACATCCTCGATAATAAAATCAGAATTAAAAGGTAACATAGTATCACTATGATTTTTTGAGCATTAAATTTGTGTTTCCCCCAAAATTGACAGTGGTGTTCAAATTTTACTCAGTATGAGTGTTAGTGATATTCTCTGATGTTGTATACAATTCGTCTACTAGCATTTATTGCCATAAATAAGGATACGTCGTTAGATATAGGTTAAATAACAACACAAACACATATATACATAGCTTTTAAAACGCTCTGAGCATTTATTTTGCCAACTTTTGAAAATGAGCTCATTGTTTAAAATAATCCATGCACACATACACAGAAACACATCAGGCTATTTTCCTTTCGTCCCCAGCACATGTGTCTAAAAATTAAAGATGAAAAAAATGATAACAAACAGGATTAAATAAAATACATTTTGTACCTGTCAATATTCAGAACGAAATGACCTCTGAATAAAGGTCATCTGTCAATGAAGGCCACATTTTGTCTTTCCCGAATGTGACCTTTGTTGACAGGTTTGACTGTATTATCTATTGTTTAATTCAAATCTGATCAATACTATTCATTACCGCGGACATAAAAAAACAAATCATCTACAAACGATTGTTTGAATCTTTGGATGAAGTTACTTTACAGAGTTCAACATTTCCAACAAGAACAACTCTCGATTAACAAAAAGAACAGCTTTAGACTACTAACACACTGTTATGTTTTATAAAGAATTTCGTGTATTTTCATAAAGAATTTTCCTTTGTTTTGTTTTGGAATAAAACGTTAATTTTCTACAAATCGTGGTATTAGTACAGTACAACCTCTCTAGAGCGACCCTCTCTTGAACAACAACATTCCTTCAACAACAGCATGATCTTTCCCACTGCGCAAGTTAATTATTAATTTAACGTATCTATAGCAATAACCTCTCGACAACAACAACATAATTTGCTACTCCCAAAGGGTGTTGCTTTGGAGAGGTTGCACTGTACATGTATTTATAAATAGACATAATGAATATTAATGCAGCTATACGATTATATCCTACCTCTGTAATCACCATGGATACCACTCCTACAATATACACCCATAATGCCACACAAACCGTCACTGTCATCATCTGCAAATAATTGATCGAGCTGAGGTTCATTTGTGGTCTCCTTAGTTTGGTCATCTTTCGTGTCAGCAGCAAATAATTGAACGAGTTGTGCGTCATTTGTGGTCTTCATTGCTTCGTTCTTAATTTTGTTATCTTTCATGTCAGCTTTGAAGGATTCCACGAGTTCGTCTGAAGTATCAGAATATAAAAATATGGTTTTAAAATGAATGGCAAAGAAACAAGAAAGTTTATATGTGCATATTGTTGATAAAACGAAATACAAATATCTAAATATTTTCATAACATTACATTTCTAACTCCGGCTATTTGGTGGAAAAATAATTCAAAATAATCACTTTGATTTTACCGTAAATTTGTGTTCCTTCTTCGCTAACATTCATAATTTACTCAAATAGTGTTACATCAAATTATTGGGAAACATTTTGAAGGCTGTTAATTTCATGCAAACTTACTTTGTACATTCTTGCTTTCAGCACAAGCCTGGCGTTTTCTGTTTGCAATTTTTCTCACCAGTTTGTTCTCAGCAATTTCGTATTGTTCAACATTTATTGGAGCATATTTCATCAGCTTTTTGACTATTCTAAAGTCTCTCTCTTGTGGTGATGAAATTTCAGCTAAAGATAGACATAATTTAAACATATATTATTCAGTTAATACCATGCAGGTAAATGTATGCTAAACATTTCGATATGTATTTTCGCTAATTCTCATAATGTTCATGTATTTTTTCTTTTTTTTTCAATAAAAACAGACGTCTAGAGGCTATTACAGTTTTTTAAACATATTTTTTGAAAACATATTAGAGTATAAGCGAGTTATTTTGATCAAATGATTTTAAAAAATGAGTAAATGATAAAAAACATGATATATTTTCTATGATTTACCTACCGTTTGGGTGACTAACGCTGAGCATGTAGAAAATATCACTTGGTAAGCTCATGTCAGCACACGCTAGGATGGCATACTTTGTGTTTTGATAAGTATATTTTCTCACTGGCATGGTGACTACTTTGGATGAATCGATGGCGACGTCTGGACCTAAACGTTAATATTTACATTGAAAATTAAATTTATCCCTCTTAAACAAACATTAATTATAATTAATATTTTTATTGAAATTTCACCTTAGGTTAAGACAGATTCCAAGCATAAAGATCTATTTTATATGGTATATTAAGATTTAAATAAAAAGAAAACACATAAAACTCACCTTGCAAGTTCCAAGAACTTCCATTAGGAGAATAAAATAAAGGATCCATCGATTAATGCGATAAATAATGAATAAAAATGTCTTCTTGTTGTTTTAGCTTCTTGTACTCTTGTACTTCCGCCCGTAACTAAGGATGTAACATTGAATGTTTGACGTTACGTAATTGACGTCATATGACGTTTAATATATTCAACGACTATAAAATCGAGTCGGTAACAGAACCAAAATCTGGTCATTGAAGTTCCATTTATTCTTCCACTTTAGATATTTATTACACCCTAAATACATCATTTTTTGTCATGGTAACTAACTATGATTTATACATGACGTCTGTAGATAAATATACAAGTCTACGTTGAATTTATTCACCAACGGGCATTACAACAATGAACCATCCATCGCTAATAGATTTATTAGAACACGAAGTACTCTGTGCATGATAACATACATGTATACACATACGCTATGTGTCGCGAAACTTGACGGACTGCTTCTTTTCTCCTAGTTATGTGCAAATAAGGCTTCCCGCAGTACCCATTTGTGACGTGAAAAGTCACGTGGGTTCTCCACACTAAAATATAATATAAGCATGTTTTGACGAAAAAACAAACACTATCAAAATATCCAATCAGTTTCTATAGCCTGTTGAAATAATAAAAGTTGTGATGAAATTTGTAGTAAAAACACAAGAATTTAACATTAGATACAGTATGTTGACCTTTGATATAAAGTGTACTTTGTCCAGAATGATTTATTTTCGAAAGATAAAATTACTGCATAATTATATACAATTAGCTCGATATATACACTTAATCAGCTTTTAGTTAATATATCTTTTGTAAAAATACATGGAAATCGAAGGACGTTACACGAATAATGTAGGGTCCGCGAAGTGGGTCCTGAATTTAAAGTGTCTTCCCTAAGGATATTACGCTATGACATTATTTTTTTGGTGCTGTGAGGATCGAACCCGGGACTCTCCGATCCTGAAGTGCTGTACCACTGCGCTATGACGCTCTTTTTCTGTGTTTAATTTGTAGTGTCACATATATTAACATAGGATGGGGAAGCGCTTGAAAAAGTTTTAATGTTACCGGGGCCGGTACTTTGAAAACGTTTTTAAGTTACCGGGGGGGGGAGACCTGAAAAGGGGGGGGGCTTGAAAACGTTACAGCGGTACTTTTTCCTTATTTAAATTTCCAATCGCTATTTCGAGCACAAATCATGTTCCCTTGACTTCTTTTAAGCCTTAATTAATTAATTACCAAGATTATATCGAGGAGTTTCATGTTGTATCTTTTTTTTCATCTTCAAATACTAGTGAACTCAATTCACTTCTACAATGCATCCTTCATCATCGACACATGATCGTTTGACTCAACTCTGGTGAATCAATAAATGTATTGTGATATATGTAAGTTGTATTGATAAGCTTACAGTGTTATGTTTCTGTTTAATAGAAATAAGATATAATTATATGAATGTGTTCGTTTTCCATCGGCTGATGTTTTCCATGTACATTTATATGGTAGATCTACTTGTGATTATGCAGAATCGCCGAATACAACATGCAGGAATATATATGTCAGTTTAGAATGTTTTCTTCCATTAACATCCTCGATAATAAAATTAGAATTAAAAGATAACATATTATCAGTATGATTTTTTGAGCATTAAATTTGTGTTTTCCCCAAAATTGACAGTGGTGTTCAAATTTTACTCATTATGAGTGTTAGTGATATTCTCTGATGTTGTATAAAATTCGTCTCCTAGCATTTATTGCCATAAATAAGGATACGTCGTTAGATATAGATTAAATAACAACACAAACACATATATACATAGCTTTTAAAACGCCCTGAGCATTTATTTTGCCAACTTTTGAAAATGAGCTCATTGTTTACAATAATCCATACGCACATACACAGAAACACATCAGGCTATTTTCCTTTCGTCTCCAGCACATGTGTCTGAAAATTAAAGATGAAAAAAATGATAACAAACAGGATTAAATAAAATTCATTTTGTACCTGTCAATATTCAGAACGAAATGACCTCTGAATAAAGGTCATCTGTCAATGAAGGCCACATTTTGTCTTTCCAGAATGTGGCCTTTGTTGACAGGTTTGAATGTATTACCTATTGTTTAATTCAAATCTGATCAATACTATTCATTACCGCGGACATAAAAAACAAATAATCTACAAACGATTGTTTGAATCTTTGGAAGAAGTTACTTTACAGAGTTCAACATTACCAACAAGAACAACTCTCGATTAACAAAAAGAACAGCTAACACACTGTTAGGTTTTATAAAGAATTTCGTGTATTTTCATAAAGAGTTTTCCTTTGTTTTGGAATAAAACGTTAATTTTCTACAAATCGTGGTATTAGTACAGTACAACCTCTCTAGAGCGACCCTCTCTTGAACAACAGCATCCCTTCAACAACATCATGATCTTTCCCACTGCGCAAGTTAATTATTAATTTAACGTATCTATAGCAATAACCTCTCGACAACAACAACATAATTTTGCTACTCTCAAAGGGTGTTGCTTTGGAGAGGTTGCACTGTACATGTATTTATAAATAGACATAATGAATATTAATAGAGCTGTACAATAATATCCTACCTCTGTAATCACCATGGATACCACTCCTACAATATACACCCATAATGCCACACAAACCATCACTGTCATCATCTGCAAATAATTGATCGAGCTGTGGTTCATTAGTGGTCTCCTTAGTTTGGTCATCTTTCGTGTCAGCAGCAAATAATTGAACGAGTTGTGCGTCATTTGTGGTCTTCATTGCTTCGTTCTTAATTTTGTTATCTTTCATGTCAGCTTTGAAGGATTCCACGAGTTCGTCTGAAGTATCAGAATAAAAAAATATGGTTTAAAAATGAATGGCAAAGAAACAAGAAAGTTTATATGTGCATATTGTTGATAAAACGAAATACAAATATCTAAATATTTTCATAACATTACATTTCCTAACTCCGGCTATTTGGTGGAAAAATAATTCAAAATAATCACTTTGATTTTACCGTAAATTTGTGTTCCTTCTTCGCTAACATTCATAATTTACTCAAATATTGTTACATCAAATTATTGGGAAACATTTTGAAGGCTGTATATTTCATGCAAACTTACTTTGTACATTCTTGCTTTCAGCAAAAGCCTGGCGTTTTCTGTTGGCAATTTTTCTCACCAGTTTGTTCTCAGCAATTTCGTATTGTTCAACATTTATTGGAGCATATTTCATCAGCTTTTTGACTATTCTAAAGTCTCTCTCTTGTGGTGATGAAATTTCAGCTAAAGATAGACATAATTTAAACATATATTTTTCAGTTGATAACATGCAGGTAAATGTATGCTAAACATTTCGATATGTATTCTCGCTAATTCTCATAATGTTCACGTATTTTTTCCTTTTTTTCAATAAAAACAGACGTCTAGAGGTTATTACAGTTTTTTAAGCATAGTTTTTGAAAACATATTAGAGTACAAACGAGTTATTTTGATCAAATGATTTTAAAAAATGTGTAAATGATAAAAATCATGATAGATTTTCTATGATTTACCTACCGTTTGGGTGACTAACGCTGAGCATGTAGAAAATATCACTTGGTAAGCTCATGTCAGCACACGCTAGGATGGCATACTTCGTGTTTTGGTAAGTATATTTTCTCACTGGCATGGTGACTACTTTGGATGAATCGATGGCGACGTCTGGACCTAAACGTATATATTTACATTGAAAATTAAATTTATCCCTCTTAAACAAACATTAATTATAATTAATATTTTTATTGAAGTTTCACCTTAGGTTAAGACAGATTCCAAGCATAAAGATCTATTTTATATGGTATATTACGATTTAAATAAAAAGAAAACACATAAAACTCACCTTGCAAGTTCCAAGAACTTCCATTAGGAGAATAAAATAAAGGATCCATCGATTAATGCGATAAATAATGAATAAAAATGTCTTCTTGTTGTTTTAGCTTCTTGTACTCTTGTACTTCCGCCCGTAACTAAGGATGTAACATTGAATATTTGACGTTACGTAATTGACGTCATATGACGTTTAATATATTCAACGACTATAAAATCGAGTCGGTAACAGAACCAAATCTGGTCATTAAAGTTCCATTTATTCTTCCACTTTAGATATTTATTACACCCTAAATACATCATTTTTTGTCATGGTAACTAACTATGATTTATACATGACGTCTGTAGATAAATATACAAGTCTACGTTGAATTTATTCACCAACGGGCATTACAACACTGAACCATCCATCGTTGGTAGATTTATTAGAACACGAAGTACTCTGTGCATGATAACATACATGTATACACATACGCTATGTGTCGCGAAACTTGACGGACTGCTTCTTTTCTCCTAGTTATGTGCAAATAAGGTTTCCCGCAGTACCCATTTGTGACGTGAAAAGTCACGTGTGTTATCCAAACTGAAATATAAGCATGTTTTGATGAAAAAACAAACACTATCAAAATATCCAATCAGTTTCTATAGCCTGTTGAAATAATAAAAGTTGTGATGAAATTTGTAGTAAAAACACAAGAATTTAACATTAGATACAGTATGTTGACCTTTGATATAAAGTGTACTTGGTCCAGAATGATTTATTTTCGAAAGATAAAATTACTGCATAATTATATACAATTAGCTCGATATATACACTTAATCAGCTTTTAGTTAATATATCTTTTGTAAAAATACATGGAAATCGAAGGACCTTACACGAATAATGTAGGGTCCGCGAAGTGGGTCCTGAATTTAAAGTGTCTTCCCTAAGGACATTACGCTATGACATTATTTTTTTGGTGCTGTGAGGATCGAACCCGGGACTCTCCGATCCTGAGGTATTGTACCACTGCGCTACGACGCTCTTTTTCTGTGTTTAATTTGTTGTGTCACATATATTAACATAGGATGGGGAAGCGCTTGAAAACGTTTTAATGTTACCGGGGCCGGTACTTTGAAAACGTTTTAAGTTACCCGGGGGGGCGTAACCTGAAAGGGGGGGGGGGCTTGAAAACGTTACAGCGGTACTTTTTTCTTATTTAAATTTCCAATCGCTATTTCGAGCACAAATCATGTTCCCTTGACGTCTTTTGTAAGCCTTAATTAATTACCAAGATTATATCGAGGAGTTTCATGTTGTATCTTTTTTTCATCTTCAAATACTAGTGAACTCAATTCACTTCTACAATACATCCTTCATCCTCGACACATGATCGTTTGACTCAACTCTGGTGAATCAATAAATGTATTGTGATATACATGTAAGTTGTATTGATAAGCTTACAGTGTTATGTTTCTGTTTAATAGAAATAAGATATAATTATATGAATGTGTTTGTTTTCCATCGGCTGAACTTGTCCATGTACATTTATATGGTAGATCTACTTGTGATTATGCAGAATCGCCGAATACAACATGCAGGAATATCTATGCCAATCGAGAATTTTTTCTTTCATTAACATCCTCGATAATAAAATTAGAATTAAAAGATAATATATTATCACTATGATTTTTTTAGCAATAAATTTGTGTTTCCCCCAAAATTGACAGTGGTGTTCAAATTTTACTCAGTATGAGTGTTAGTGATATTCTCTGATGTTGTATACAATTCGTCTACTAGCATTTATTGCCATAAATAAGGATACGTCGTTAGATATAGATTAAATAACAACACAAACACATATATACATAGCTTTTAAAACGTTATGAGCATTTATTTTGCCAACTTTTGAAAATGAGCTCATTGTTTAAAATAATCCATGCACACATACACAGAAACACATCAGGCTATTTTCCTTTCGTCCCCAGCACATGTGTCTGAAAATTAAAGATGAAAAAAAATGATAACAAACAGGATTAAATAAAATAAATTTTGTACCTGTAAATATTCAGAACGAAATGACCTCTGAATAAAGGTCATCTGTCAATGAAGGCCACATTTTGTATTTCCCGAATGTGACCTTTGTCGACAGGTTTGACTGTATTACCTATTGTTTAATTCAAATCTGATCAATACTATTCATTACCGCGGACATAAAAACATATCATCTACAAACGATTGTTTGAATCTTTGGATGAAGTTACTTTACAGAGTTCAACATTACCAACAAGAACAAATCTCGATTAACAGAAAGAACAGCTAACACACTGTTATGTTTTATAAAGAATTTCGTGTATTTTCATAAAGAATATTCCTTTGTTTTGGAATAAAACGTTAATTTTCTACAAATCGTGGTATTAGTACAGTACAACCTCTCTAGAGCGACCCTCTCTTGAACAACAACAACATAATTTTGCTACTCCCAAAGGGTGTTGCTTTGGAGAGGTTGCACTGTACATGTATTTATAAATAGACATAATGAATATTAATGGAGCTATATTCTATAATATCCTACCTCTATAGTCTCCATGGATACCACTCCTACAATATACACCCATAATGCCACACAAACCATCAATGTCATCATCTGCAAATAATTGAACAGGCTGTGGTTCATTAGTGGTCTCCTTAGTTTGGTCATCTTTCGTGTCAGCAGCAAATAAATGAACGAGTTGTGCGTCATTTGTGGTCTTCATCGCTTCGTTCTTAATTTTGTTATCTTTCATGTCAGCTTTGAAGGATTCCACGAGTTCGTCTGAAGTATCAGAATATAAAAATAGGGTTTAAAAATGAATGGCAAAGAAACAAGAAAGTTTATATGTGCATATTGTTGATAAAACGAAAATACAAATATCTAAATATTTTCATAACATTACATTTCTAACTCCGGCTATTTGGTGGAAAAATAATTCAAAATAATCACTTTGATTTTACCTGAAATTTGTGTCCCTTCTTCGCTAACATTCATAATTTACTCAAATATTGTTACATCAAATTATTGGGAAACATTTTGAAGGCTGTTAATTTCATGCAAACTTACTTTGTACATTCTTGCTTTCAGCAAAAGCCTGGCGTTTTCTGTTGGCAATTTTTCTCACCAGTTTGTTCTCAGCAATTTCGTATTGTTCAACATTTATTGGAGCATATTTCATCAGCTTTTTGACTATTCTAAAGTCTCTCTCTTGTGGTGATGAAATTTCAGCTAAAGATAGACATAATTTAAACATATATTATTCAGTTAATAACATGCAGGTAAATGTATGCTAAACATTTCGATATGTATTTTCGCTAATTCTCATAATGTTCATGTATTTTTTCTTTTCTTTTTCAATAAAAACAGACGTCTAGAGGCTATTACAGTTTTTTAAACATAATTTTTGAAAACATATTAGAGTATAAGCGAGTTATTTTGATCAAATGATTTTAAAAAATGTGTAAATGATAAAAATCATGATATATTTTCTATGATTTACCTACCGTTTGGGTGACTAACGCTGAGCATGTAGAAAATATCACTTGGTAAGCTCATGTCAGCACATGCTAGGATGGCATACTTTGTATTTTGATAAGTATATTTTCTCACTGGCATGGTGACTACTTTGGATGAATCAATGGCGACGTCTGGACCTAAACGTATATATTTACATTGAAAATTAAATTTATCCCTCTTAAACAAACATTAATTATAATTGATATTTTTATTGAAGTTTCACCTTAGGTTAAGACAGATTCCAAGCATAAAGATCTATTTTATATGGTATATTACGATTTAAATAAAAAGAAAACACATAAAACTCACCTTGCAAGTTCCAAGAACTTCCATTAGGAGAATAAAATAAAGGATCCATCGATTAATGCGATAAATAATGAATAAAAATGTCTTCTTGTTGTTTTAGCTTCTTGTACTCTTGTACTTCCGCCCGTAACTAAGGATGTAACATTGAATGTTTGACGTTACGTAATTGACGTCATATGACGTTTAATATATTCAACGACTATAAAATCGAGTCGGTAACAGAACCAAATCTGGTCATTGAAGTTCCATTTATTCTTCCACTTTAGATATTTATTACACCCTAAATACATCATTTTTTGTCATGGTAACTAACTATGATTTATACATGACGTCTGTAGATAAATATACAAGTCTACGTTGAATTTATTCACCAACGGGCATTACAACAATGAACCATCCATCGTTGATAGATTTATTAGAACACGAAGTATTCTGTGCATGATAACAAACATTTATACACATGCGCTATGTGTCGCGAAACTTGACGGACTGCTTCTTTTCTCCTAGTTATGTGCAAATAAGGCTTCCCGCAGTACCCATTTGTGACGTGAAAAGTCACGTGGGTTGTCCACACTGAAATATAAGCATGTTTTGAAGAAGAAAAAAACACTATCAAAATATCCAATCAGTTTCTATAGCCTGTTGAAATAATAAAAGTTGTGATGAAATTTGTAGTAAAAACACAAGAATTTAACATTAGATACAGTATGTTGACTTTTGATATAAAGTGTACTTTTGTAATCACGGACATATTAATATTATTTGTGAATATAAACCATCGATCTATTAAAATAAAACTGGAACAAAAAGTTTTCAATTTCAATTTATAAGCAAACATGAGAGAAAATGCAAATTAAATGCTTACTTGTATCACATTTGAATTATAAAAAAAATATTTCATTAAAAATAGTGGTCAATACACCAACAGTGTTATAATTAAAATAACAACGTACATTTACACTAAAACAGGGAAAATGCAATTCTTAAAAGAGACACATGAAATGGACGAGCATGCTGAAATATCAATTATCATAGTATTGATGTGATTGTTATATAGCTAGTTCGATAAACAACTATAGTACAACCTTAGTAGCTCTCCGGAAGTTAATCTGCGCATGTCCTTAATCGAACTGAGTCTAGTCGTACTATGGTAAAACAAAACAGAAGCTAGTCTTTTCGACCCAGACATTTTTCGACCCCAAGCAAAATATAAAGACTTTATGATCCCAGGATGTAAAACACTATGTATTCGTGTTCATTCAAATGAATGATGTTTGAATAATATTCCAGTGACCATAAGTTGAACAGTTCGAACGATGCATTATCATACATAACAAAACATTTGAGTCCAGATTCTTTCAGAAGTACATGTATAATTCGTTCATTCAGGGCACAGTGTGTTTCATTAGTGAATCTGTTCCCATAGACTTCAATGTAAATTTAATGAGAACGGCAGTAACTCAAAGGTATATATCATCGTTGTATATTTTCAGTTATCTTTAGTAATACGGGACGAAGAAGTTTATCGCAAGTATACGAAAGTTCATTTGATAAAGACCAAGAATGAAGGAAAGTAAGGAAAAAATGCTTTTTTTTAATTCTTCAGAGTAGAATAAATAGAGACAAATATTGGTCTAAACTGGTTCCCGTTCCATGATGCTTTGTACAGACAGAGTCAACGGGAACCAGTTTAATATTGGTCATGCCCTAGTGGATTTATTGTTTCAAATATTGAGTTGTCATTTTTACGTAATTTCAGAATTACATTGACAGGTAATGATTTCTGCTTCCTATGGACTTACAAATTCTAAAATGGATATACAGTAAAACCTCATATAGCGACCATCTTCGTTTAACGACCGACTTATCAAAACGACCATTTATCAAGTTTTCAATATTTTCTTTTTATCCGAACTTTATTAATGCTACTAACTCAATATCACAAACACATATTTAGGTAATATTCCTGTCTTATTATCGAGTTTTTATGGTACAGTAAGACTTATAACGAGCATCGATATCACGAGCACTAGGCTTATCTCGAGGAGATCTTGAAGTCCTGTCATTTTTTGTTCTTACTTGTATATAAATACAATGTTTAGTACCAGCATCGTTATCTCGATATCACTAGCACATACCATGGTCCCTTGGCTTATCTTTAACGTATCGGGATTGGCTAAAATCACTAAAATAACGTACAATAATATTTTACGTTATTTACAAAGATTAAATATCATACTTTAACACCAAGCAACACATTTTTTTAACCGAACGCAAAAAAATGGTATTTTATTGCGATAAATACTGCACCCTTTATCGACGTTTCCTTATCGGTGTTAAAAATCAATAACGTAATGCGCATTGTATTGGTACGATATGATACTATTAATTCATTAATGACAAAAAATTGTTATAAAATCTCTTACTAGACATCAAACATGAGCGTGGTTTCACTTATTGAACTGTAAACATAAGCGATTTTGATTGGCTATCAAAATTGATAGGGGAGAATCAAATTCGTTGATTTCATGAGACGATATAATTAAATGATCCGACACTTCAATTGTTATAATGGCTCAGCTTAAAAAACACAGTAGGTGTCATTTTCGAATTAACATTGCCGTCTTATTTGATGACGGATTTCAAAGCGGTTTTCGGTTTTTGTAGCAAAAATGTTAATCTAGGGAAGCGTGCCTCAGAATTTTGATTATTGTTTCATTTTTTGTCTGTGTCGTATTACGTAATTAACAGCGGGGTTCTGGGTACGGAATTTCTTTAAAGTCAAGTACTTAACGAACCGAGGACGTTATAAAAACTGAGGCACGTTTCTCTTCATTATACATTTATATTGATTTTAAGGCTATTAACTGTGTTTTGTAATATATTACTAAACACAGAGTAGTTATCGTTGTTCAAAAATTTGTAAATTACGTGCCATACATGTATTTGTTTATAGAAGACCAATCAAATGTAATATTTGTTTCAAATCACTTGAAATGCACTTTAGACAGTGAGTTTACTTTAGTATAATTTAATTATGGTTCAGTTTTTAAAACTACATGTATAAAAATTGGTGAAACTTGATTTGACCTGACATCCAAGCCCGTTACCTTAAGTGTTAATTACAGTACAAACTCTCCAGAGCGGTCCTCTCTTCAGTAGCAACCTCCCTTTATAAGAAAAACATAATTTTGCTACTCCCAAAGAATGTTGCTTTAAAGGGGTTGCACTATACATTGATTACCCCAGGAAGTATCATGTTGTACATCGTTCGTTCCTGGATTTCTGTACCAATAATTAACATTTGACAATTTCATCAATAAGGTTAGACATGGCAATCGTAGACTGGATGCGAAGATTCAATCCGCATATCATAGAACTAACAAGTTACGAACGTGCTAAATGGGTAACAGAGTCATTAATTCGACTATTCGAAAATGAATGGAGAACGCTGTACAGTTCAACAAGAGCTAAACATATAGCAAGAATATCTGACCAAGAAATTCTAGAAAATATCAAAGATGCTACTCAGGTACGTAAAATATTTAACCAGTCCACGAGTTAACACACGATATGAAACAATTGTGTATCGTCATTTCCAACGACCATCATATTGACGTGATCTCTTATTTCGATGACATTTATTTTAACAACGTCAGCTTTACGACAACCCATTTCGATGATGACCAATGTCGACAAATTTTATTCCAACGATCACTTGAATCCGACAATTCCATGCTTTGGCAAAGCACAATTTTGACTCTTATCAAATTGTGAGGCCAACCAGTTGTGACACTTACCAATTATGACGCTTATCATTTGGGAGGCCAACCTGTTGTGACACTTACCAATTGTGAGAACAACCAGTTGTGACGCTTACCAATCGTGACACTTATAAATTGTGAGGCCAACCAGTTGTGACGCTTACCAATTGTGAGGCTTATAAATTGTGAGGCCAACCAGTTGTGACGCATACCAATTGTGAGGCTTATCAATTGTGAGGCCAATTAGTTGTGACGCTTACCAATTGTGAGGCTTATAAATTGTGACGCTTACCAATTGTGACGCTTATCATTTGGGAGGCCAACCAGTTGTGACGCTTACCAATTGTGAAGCTTATCAATTGTGAGACCAACCAGTTGTGACGCTTACCAATTGTGAGGCTTATCAATTGTGAGGCCAACCAGTCGTGACGCTTATCAATTGTGAGACCAACCAGTTGTGACGCTTACCAATTGTGAAGCTTATCAATTGTGAGGCCAACCAGTTGTGACGCTTACCAATTGTGACGCTTATCAATTGTGAGGCCAACCAGTCGTGACGCTTACCAATTGTGAAGCTTATCAATTGTGAGGCCAACCAGTTGTGACGCTTACCAATTGTGAAGCTTATCAATTGTGAGACCAACCAGTTGTGACGCTTACCAATTGTGACGCTTATCAATTGTGAGGCCAACCAGTCGTGACGCTTACCAATTGTGACGCTTATCAATTGTGAGACCAACCAGTTGTGACGCTTACCAATTGTGACGCTTACCAATTGTGAAGCTTATCAATTGTGAGGCCAACCAGTTGTGACGCCTACCAATTGTGACGCTTATCAATTGTGAGGCCAACCAGTCGTGACGCTTACCAACTGTGAAGCTTATCAATTGTGAGGCCAACCAGTTGTGACGCTTACCAATTGTGAAGCTTATCAATTGTGAGACCAACCAGTTGTGACGCTTACCAATTGTGACGCTTATCAATTGTGAGGCCAACCAGTCGAGACGCTTATCGATTGTTTCAGTCGAATGTTACCAAGTACTGTAACATTTCACCATACACACTGTTTTAGTGTCAGTACTTTGTTTTCTTCACTTAACGTTTCTTTTCATTCTAGTTCTGCTTCAGAAGATGTAAGGAAATTGCTTGGAGTCAGAGCCTGTTTATTCTTCGACATCTGTACTTTTCCACAAAGCACACTATGAATGATTGTCCAGCAACTGTTCGTATACGTATCAGAGAATTAATGAAACGAGCCACATCTTATACATTACCATTCGTTCAAACGGTGAGTTAAAGTTTGTTTTGACGCTACCAAAAAAGCAATTTCCATTATGGATAAAAATTATTATTTTCGAATACATAAAAAGTAAAAACACTTGTGCTCAATACCTGGGACTAATAATTACGTGTAGGTATTGGTCCCAGCAAATACATGATAAAATCATTTTTTTTATTCAAACTTCAAAATACCGCACAAAACCATAGAAAATGTCACATGACACTCAATAATTCTATTCTAATTCAGGTTATCAGACGAGATCTTGTTCGTGAACCGAATCTTAAAATACTGACAAGGGCACAGAGTACTCAGAAGCCGCCATTACGAACATTTCTTGACTTGTGTGTTGAGATCATGTGGATTATGCAATCCCAGGATCCGCCAATGGCGTTAGACTTTACAAAAGACAATGATCCGCTAAATTTTACATTATGTATGTTCTATTGATACATGGACAAAAAAATTTATTAAAATCATCATTTGAAGTGATGGTAGGATTTCTATCCTGTAATTAATTCATATAAGTCAACCAGATGAGTTTCTGGCCTCTTATGGAATGGTAAGTTAGTACTGGTTAGAATAAAGCCCTGGAAAACTGATAAGGTGCACCAGTCACTGTATATAATTGAAAAATGGCGTTATAACCACTGAAATGAAAAATACAAATAAAAAACTTGCGATAAAAAATTTATTTTGTACATGTATGGTACACAAGTAAGTAATAGCATTACCTAAGTACACATGACAATGTACTAAACAACAAACAAATATCAAACAATGTTTATCAGTATAATAACAATATTCTTTCAAATTTAACACAAAAACACCCTACACAGCATTCTTATAAGTTGTATAGACTAATATAAAAAGATCAAAATTCAACGTAATGGCTTTAAGTCAGTTATTCAAATGAAGAAAACTAAAATACCATTTAAAGATACAACACACAAAATATGTCATTGATGAGTTAAAATATTTAATTGTTAACTAGAATTTTCTGAATTGGTCAAAAATGTGAAATGTGGTACACATATTGTATCTTTTATGTATATTATACTAATACTTTAACTTTAGCCGGTCTGCTTTTAGATAGTGGTACTGAAATCTGAACTTTCATCCAATTCAAATAGATATTCATCATGATGTTCAGACAAGTGGAAAGGTTGCCATGGAAACAACACAAAAATAGTTCATTTCAATCAATTAGATTGTGTCATTTATCTTTAGTAATTCTAATAACTGCAAAAACATCTTTGATTAAGAATATGGTTTTAATCTGATTTTCAAAGCTTCTAAAACCTGTTTCTCAAAATGAAATCTGTTATGTGAGGTTTTACGATGAATTTACAAACAAACAAACAAAAAATAAACATGTCAGGACAGTGTTAAAAAACTGGCAAAAAATAACATGAGCATTTAAAAAACACATAAAATATGTTAAATAGAAATAAAAAACTGACTAGCACTCAATATGATGAACACATTTTGTGAGAACAAAAACTGATTGTAAAAATCAAAATCTGCTGTTGTCATGATAACTAAAAACATTCAAAACTACATTTTTCACTGAAAACTTCAAATAATCTCAAAGGAAAAGAGGTTATATTGTACACAAATAAAAAGAAAACAAAACACACTGAACAAAGTTAAAAAAAAAAAAACTTGACTTAATTTTTTTATCCATGAGCCGCATATAGTATTCAATTCAGAATAGAATACTTGGTAAGAAGTAATAAAATTCAGATCTGAATGACCTTGAACCTCTAGTACAAAGGTCAAGCTCAATTCAATTATTTTTTTGGGGGGTCATGAGTAGAGAATAAAAAAAGAAATATGATTTACATGAGAAAGATGCGAATGGAAAAAGAAAAATATGACAAAAAAATTCCACACTTGGATGAAAGTGAAATACAAACAGCAAAGCTTCACCACTTTCACTACTGATAAAAGTTCAGAGCAAAAAGTCAAACAATAATCTCATTAATGGAATATACTGGTTCTGAAACTTGAGAACATTCTCAAATCTCAATTGTCATTCTCAAAGTTATGCAGTTGAAAAAATAAGACTGTTTAATGTTTCAGCTCATATTCAGATCAATTATGCTCACTGATCCATATATGATTAATATTATCAGCCAAGGACCATAACAAATGGACAGCCATGGTGTCGGCTCTATGTTCCTCAAGATGTGAAGAGGATTAAATAAGCATGTAAGTAATATCATGCTTGTATAATGATACATGTAATTAAATAAGAAACATTTAAAGAAAAATTATGAGTTTTGAGCTCTGAGACTGATCTCGAGTTTTGTAACTTTGGTCAAATAATGAACCAGTTCAATTATATTGAGGCAACAACTAACTGGGGCAATCGCTAAAAAGGACCACAGACATAACAACAACAGAATTGGCCCAATGAAACAGAAACAACAATATTGGTACAAAGCTCTGTTTACAAGATGAGGCAACAACAATGATAGTAATAATAGAAGATGACTGCATCAGTGACTTTTTGTGGAAAAAAAATATATATAAACTTTTTTGGATAGCCATTATGTCTCTGAAACAGGAAATCTAAATGAGGCACAGCAACTTAACAATTAGTTCTTGCAATTCAACCAAAGTATTGGTACAACAATGTGAAATATGTTTTTTCCCAAAATTGTCGGAAAACAGGCTTAGTTATATTATGGTGGTACCAAAATTTTCTACATGTATAAGCAATATTGGTACCAAATCTTAGATTTAACATATTCAGAAACAAAAAGCAGTCACTGTTTAGGCAATAAGTCCCCTAGCATCTCTCCCTGAATACCATATGCATAGACAAAACAACATGATTCAATTATATCTATGGTGAGTGAACACCAATATCACAACATTGTTTAAGTCTGTTGTTAGGTTTTTTATGATATTGCACAATTGTGAGACAGAAATTGTTTGTTGCTATGGCAATGTAAGGTCCAGCAATGTTTCCACCAATCACAATAGAATGAATATGATCATGTGACATCTGTATGACACGAGATGGTTTACTAAGATCAATATTATCCCAATCTCTGTCTGTCTCCACGTAATATAGATAAACAGTACCTGAAACAAATTATATAATCAGTGGTGTGAAACTAAAAGTGATAATTCTGGCCTAAATTTTCCAGTTCATATTTCCCTACTGTTTAAATGAAAGGTTCATCTGTGGTTGAGTGGTTATGGTTGTTGAAAAGTTGTAATCACTAGCCCATAGCTACTGTGAGTTCTAATCTCAAACAACCCCAGACAAATTTCACATTTGTGGAAGTTGACCACCTAGCTTACAGAAGGTCAGAGGTCATACCTAGTTGTACGTCTGGGGTCTTCCCGCATGATTAAAGCTTGTTAAGTTGCCAAATACCCCTGACTATTGGTGTGACGTAAGACCCCAGTGAAAAAAAGACATGACACGATTTCATTTACTTTTGTAACATGACAGTCCCAACTTAGAGAACAGTAACAAATGCTATTTCAATCAAGGCCTTACATATTTTATTTGTTCATGTTTCTCAAAATTCATGTTAACACAACACTGAAAACCAGCCTGAGGTAAAAAAAGCATTAGAATGGAAACCAATCAAAAAATTCAGCTTTCTGATTGGATGAAACTGGATTTAGTTATAGAATTGACCAATGGAGCAGCTTTATTCCATGACTGATTTTCATATTCATTTTATAAATTCTAGCGCCAAATTATAAGATAACCTTTTTGGTTCCATACATACCTGACCTACAACCTATTGCAAGTATAGAACCCCTAATAGCAATGCATTCTGGGGATTTTCTAATTTTTTTGTAAATGTCAAATTTCTGAAATTCGAAAGCTTCTTGATGGCCAGATATGTGAAGTTGTCCGTCAGCTGAAAGACACAAATAACATGATAGATACAATACAAGCCACAATCGGGTTAAGTGAGGGAAAGAACACAAAATATGCAGTACATAACAAAAACAAAAGGGCCATGATGGCCCTTATTTTGCTGATAATCCTGATGAACTGACAACTTGGTCAACAAGGTACTCTAAAGGCATAATGACCCTAGAGGCATACATTGAAGAATCTCTGTAGGGGATCATCAGACAATGCAACACACCCAAGATCAAAGCTCCAGACTGTGCAGTTTTGGTACATGGATTTTTGAAAGATTACTTTATCTAAGATTGTAAAACAAATGCGGAGTCAAGGGTTTACAAATCATCTAACAGCGCAAACCTGTATAACATATAATTCTTCTACCAAGCATGAATATTGACTTTATACAACATCCGAGACTAGCAATCTTTGCCATATTCTGTGGTCGCTTCTTCCTCCCCTCCAGATCACCTGACCATATGTACAAATCACCAATCTCATCACCTGTCAGCACCTGTAACAATAATCTATTATCAAAGTATACAGCTACTGTCTAGTAATCACATACAGTTGACCCTGTATTAGGGACCTCAAAATAAAGGTCACCCTGTGAATAAAGGCCATTTTTCTAAAAATGAAACATTATTAATTATTTAAAACAAAATGTCCTAAGAGCAAAGGCCATCTGCCAATAAAGGCCATATAATGTCTTTCCCAAGTGAGGCCTTTGTTCAAAGGTTTGACTGTATGTCGCAAAAAGCTCTAAGCTCATCTGGTAAAAACTTCTGAACGAACAATTCTAAAGTAGGTAAAAGAGAATCAGATATGTTCTTTCTGCCATCTTTATCACCTACCTAGGTTTGAAATGAAATCAAAACATTCATTATTCATGATAGTCATTGAACTGAATGAGTATAAGAACTACAGTGTCAAGTTCATGAACTCCAAAGACTTTCCAGATATTTCTTTTTCACTGAGATTTAACATCATATATGTTGACTTTTACTGTGTCAGTCGTCCAGGAAGACTCCATGAGTGGACCTGGGTAGAACTGGCTTTCCAAAAGTCAGCTGGACAGTTTCCTCACATGTGAAATATGGTCCTGGATAGGTTTCAAATAGGGATGTGAATCGTTGGGTAAGTGGCGATCCAATCCGATCCAATCTACGATTCAACACTAACGATCCACAAATCGAATCACGAATCTTTTGTTATCAAGTAACCCATCTAAAACTTTAAAATTGCAGTCCTGAAGACAGCTAAAAATTTTTTACGAATAATGAAGTAAATCAATATAAATTGTTCTATGGCTTAAATTTATACGTACTCCCTCCCAGTTAATTGATTTACCAGCATCATCATTTAAAGAACCGATTGGACATCTTGGCTAACAAAGTAGTCCGTGATGAGACAATATTTATTCAGAGAAAAGGAATTTTTAAGAACAAAGAATACACTTTTAATATGTTAAAAAACAAGATCACAAACCAATATTTTAGTAATGACGATTATTCATACTCGATTTATCAATTTGATTCGTGAATACCCGAGTACTCGGATACTCGCCACAGCCCTAGTTTCAAATTCACAGCAATGAGAGCATAGTGATTACTAATCTGATACCATAACCACATAACGTCAGTGGCCCATGAATTTCCAAATTAATTAAACATACCACATTATCCCAGAATGCAACAGCAGTAACATCAGGTGATGATTCTGTAGATAAGATACATGATACAGACAGGTCAACATCATCAAGGTTAACTGATTTCCATACAGGATGACCTTGAATGGAACTTCTGTCAGCAGCAGCAACAAAATAGTTTCCCCAAGACCTAAAATTTTGAAAAAAAAAAATTCTAAAGCTCTAAAGATTTAGCCTTTTTAACCTTAAATTACATTAACAAGAACGTGAAAATTAAAAAATATTGTTACATTGTATAATATGACACTGTCACCTTGCATATACATGCATAACTTTTACCAGACACATATAAATTTCACAACATGACACTAACTATTACCTGATATGGATAAATCTTACAATATGACACTAACTATTACCTGAAACAGATTAATCTTACAATATGACGCCAATATTTACCTGACACAGTTCACTTGCTTATTGTAGTGCCTGATTTTCTTTGACTTTTTTGTCTTCAGGTTAAACAACATGAGGTTAGAATCTCGGGATGCACTTACAATCTTGTTTCCTAGGTGACCATTCATTATATCATCTATTGACATCGCTGCAATACAAATGTTTTTCAAAATTATAACTAACAATATAAAAAACAAAGTCAGAAAGCTTATTTAAAAAAAATGTGACTAAAAGGCACACAGACCCAAAAACTGTAAGTCCATCACTTTTTCACCTTCCGTTGATTTTGTTTTCTTAGGAGACAATTTTTGTCAAAAAAGCTAGTAATATTGATCTATAAAGCAGCATATTTTGTTTGTAACCACTTAATTAATTTATAACCAATTTGTAATTCAATGTTAGGAGGGTATGTATACCTTATCATGTTTTCTCCCCTATTTCCCCCCAAGAAGCTATTTCCCCCTTTCTTAGAGCCCCACCACCTTTCCCTGTAAGATGAAAAAAGAGGTGAAAGTTGCAGACTAAAGTAACTATGTAAGACTTACCCATATCAATTCCAGCAATACTTGTCACTCTTTTATAGTGTTTGTACATCACATGATATTTCTTATCTTCTTCAGTATTACACCAGCTGATCACATGACCGCTCTCATGACCGGAGTATATGACATCATCTACAACACAACTAATTAATTAACATCAACATTTGAAGAATCAATATACGGTGCAGCCCCTCCAGAGTAACCCTCTCTTGCAACAACCTCAATTCAACAACAGCATGATTTTCCCACAGTACTATTTAACTATTGACAGGACATGTCATGGGCAACAACCTCTCAACACCAACATAACTTTATTTCTCCCAAAGGGTGGTGCTTGGAGAGGTTGCACAGCACATGTATTTACCTGGTGTAACTTATCTCAGATTTAGTCCTTTTTTCTATGTTTTGACATTGCAGCAACAGCCAATGTCATTTTACAATTAAGACACTAAAAAAATCCCCAACTAAGTAGGCATGATAAAATTGGCCAATTATTTACGATTTTGATGATTAAAGATAGATTTAACAGACACTACCCAGACTGTATAATGATATTAAACAGACACTACCTGGATTGTATATATACAGAGATGAGACTTCACCGTGATCTGAAGGAAAATAAAGTTCAGTTCTGTGTTCCACGCCATTATTGATGTAACCAAACCTACAGAGTATCAATTAGAACTTGCAATTAATACCATGTAAAGCAATATATAGTTTGAATGCTATTTGCATGTGTGTGCACGCTTGCATTGTTAAAAACAATATGCAATGTTTCAATTTAGTTTTATTTAACACTCAATACTTCTAATTTATATTTATTAAAGACCTATATGTGTAGTACAGTTATATACATTTGTCAACCTATTTCTTCTATTTTATCATGAATGTAAGATATTGAACGCTATTTATTATTTAAAACAAAAATAGAAGAAATATATAGTAATTCAGCTATGATATATTGTAAGCAAATTTGTAAGATCATTTACGCCACTTTAAAAAATCTTTGACAGAAGGTTTGGGAAATATGTCATACATTTTTTTCAATGAATAATGTTTATATACACACTATAAAGGACCAATTGTAACGCCTTATCAAGGACTTATATACATACATAAGTCCTTGGCCTTATACCTCCAATATTCTGCATAGATTTCTCTCCAAAATTCCCATGGCAGTGAATTCCTGGAACCTAATTCAAAAAACATTTCTTCCTTCTCAACAGTTAGGCCAGTCAACTCTTGGAAAATGTAGAGTGGGATTTCATTTAGACATATCTTTAACCATACTTTCCTCTCTTCAAGTCCTGTAAGAAAGAGCAATACTATTACAGATCATTGATCCAAAATATTTATGTTCAAAATTATTATATACATAATTCAACGCATTATTATTGTTCAAAATTAGCAATGAAAATACAATGATGAATTAGAAACGCACAAGATTCCAAAAAGACGAATATTTTCAAAACGTCTAATGTGCGACACCGCAGGTATGAATCGTAATGAGTACGAACATCATAATCAAACTTACCCGATATAAGATCGTGCCAGTACTTGCAAACCCTTTTGCACAAAGCTATTGATTGTCCATCAAGTTTGTGCAACACTTCTATATGGAGTTCTTCCGGGAAACACATTATACTGGAATTTAATTCGGCCATATAGGACGTGTGTCAGCGGTTACGTCCCTGTTTGTTCATTTCTCCAAGGGGAGTAACTGTAACGGTAGTAAAGTAATTCGTCTATAGCAGTTACCTCCCTTTCATATAACAGGATAACACTTGTTTGTATGATGGCTGATTTATGCCATGTTGTTTATTCGCCTTTTGGCCACAACAATGAGAAAACACGAAGATATAACAATGTTTACTTTGTCGTATCTTCGCATTCTTGTGGCAAAAATACTACAGATGAAGGGCAACAATATGACACCAAAAATGTGTCTTGTTATATCGCCTTACATCTGTCATATGTTTGCTTTTTCACAGCAACAATGTAAAAGATTGACTTCTTCACATTATATTACAATTTCGCATTGTTACATTGTTGACTTGTCGTATTGTTACATTTTCACATCTTGCGTTCCGGTTATACAGGAAGAGAAGATATTTGTATTTAGATATTATTTATACCGTATACAATTTGGTGCGCATGTGTTTGAAAAAAAACAACGGAACACGAAAATGCAACAATGCGAAAATGCAAAAAAGTCGGCTTTGTCGTGTTCTTACATCTTCGCCAGGAGAAAGCAGATGTAATGCAACAATGTCTTAACTTGTTCTTATTTCAGTATGAGTTACGACACTGTTGCGTTGAGCCCTCGAAATGACACTCATTAAAGAGACTTTGTGTAAGTTTTTATTGAAACATTAATCTGGAGTTCAGTCCCTTTAACTGCACATCTAATTCCGCCTTATTGGAATCTTGCTTTTTCTTTCAGTGGATTAATGCTATTTTTCATTGATATATTATCATATATCAAGGGTTCAACGCAACAGTGTCTTAACTCATATTGAAATCAGAACAAGTTACAACAGTGTTGCGCCGAGCCCTCGATACATAAGAAGGCCAGTTCACCTGACCAGTTTTCCTGGACTGTATTCTAACCAGCAGTAATTCATTATTCCACAAGGAGTTGATAGCTTCTCCATATATGGATGAAAAAGTAATATTTTTGTGCAATTTTCATAAAGCTGTTTGACCTGCTACAACCAGGATTTGAACTAAGATTACCAGATCACAAGTCCAGCGAACAAACCACTAGAGCAAGACAACTATTCAATCAAAAGTCTTAACTTGCAAGAAAAAAATTGAAGGAAGCAAGAATTTAAAGCAAATAAGCCACATATTTATTCTGGATACATTGACATATCGAAAACAAGAATATATAGAGTAACTTATAGGCTAGCTATATAAATGGCACCAGTTTATGAGATGGCAGAGATGTATACATCACTTTTGACTCTTAGTCACCTATCTTCAAATTCTGATAAACTCTCATAATAAGCAATATAAACAAGAAATGTTATTATAATATAAAGCTGTTATGCCCGGTTCTTTTCCCTCTCTCTGGGGTGGCTCTGAAATAACCATAGCTGACAAATGGGCCGCTAAACAAGAGATAAACAAACATAATTTCACATCATTACAATTCCCAGTTTAGTATTTCTGCAAGAACACCTAAATACATACAAATTTGATTCATAATCAAAATTTCCATTACACATAATATCAACAATCAAATAACAATCAAAGTACTGAAAGTACTCATGGAAACTGAACTTATATACATGTAGACGTGCACTGCAACAGGAAATGGGAACTAGTTTAACAATTGCATGGCAGATGTAAATAAACATAGCACTTAGGTCCGCATAAAAATGCATGCATGCCGAATATGTGACAGCTATAGATAGCTAAACTATTTATTGCATAGCTGCAATAATCATATACATTTGTAACAAGGCAACAACTACTTAAAATAGCTGTAATTGCAAAAACAATCAAATTATGTAGCACATGGCAAATATCATTTATATCAAAAGGACATCACATAACAATCAAAATAAGTTGAAATAACATTACATGATTTAACAATCATTCAAAATTTCAAATACCGTAACACATGACAACAAATAAATCAATCACATAACAAATTGGACGCCACATGACAACAATCACGAAACACATGACAACATCTCATAACAACAACCATCACATAACACCTGAAAATAGGCAATCACATTTAAGAACACCACATAACTACAATAAAATACAAATAACAACAATTAAATTATTATTTATTTGTAATAAATTATCAATCATTGTGGGTTTAACACTTGGGTCTCAAATTTTATCCAGAAAACCAGAAGAAATTTTAATTGAACTGTGCTTTTCAGGACCGATCCTAGGCCGAAATTCAGGCCTATCCCCTGTCAAAGGGGAATGTTTTGCCCCTTAATATAATAAAATTCCATCCAGATTCTAAGGAAAATAAAATTCAGGGAATTTAAGCCATTCCTTTTAAAAAGTTTCTGTGTACAGCTATGCAATTCAAACAGTGCATACATGAATGGGCATTTTTTGTTTAATATTATTCTTGTACTGACAATTTTAATTTGGTAGAAAAAACCATAAAACTTTGCATGTAAAGAATTTCTTAACGAATTTGTGGTGTTACTGAAAACTTACCTTTTTTAAGAAAAGCCCAAGCTTTTATGGTGAATGAAAAAGCATGAAACCTTAGTCTGATATTCTAAAATAAATATCCTAAAAGACATTCTCCCAAAATGAATGATATATTTATCTTATTGAAAACATGGTGAAACTAGGTAAACTCAACTCAGTAAAAAATAGATAAAAATAATACCTTGTTAATCTTACTTGCTAACAATTAGTGTTATTGATAAGTTACAATTTCAAAATTGAGTTTGTAATTATGATTTGACATGTAAGAACATTTGTCAGCTAGGCTTATTATTGATTACGCCAAAAAACATAACCCCCAAAAATAAAGAGTCAGCAGGTTGGTAGAACTTTTCTTCTTAAAGTTCCATAAGCATATACATATACATTTATTGGTTGTAATAGTTTCTATTTGATCTATGATAGAGGAATCCTGTGTATTCTTTATAGCAAGAAAAAATGTCTCCAAAACCAATATCGTATTTTTTTCAATATCATTGAAATAAATACTATTTATAGAACAGCTGTGTTTTCCGCAGTCAAGTTATGCACACATCGTAAAGTGACGTCACACGCTCTACATATTTCAAATTTACAAAAGCAAATATCACAGTGAAATGAGAGGTTTTAGAAGAAAAAGGGCTTGTTTCGTCGGTAATAATTATCTTGGGATAATATCAACAATTAAATGTTTTTGCATATTTCTTTCTTTAGCAAAAAGCTAATGGGACTTTAAAATACATTATTCAGAAAAAATAGGGTCATTTGGGTCCACGGAAAAAAAATTCAAACTTACAACATACATTAACGAAAGCAAAAAACATAGACACCATTATCATGATAATACACGTGGCTTACAAGATATATTTGCCGCTATACATTGCATTATATATAATTATATATATATTAAATTGTATGTATTATAATGCTTTGATTGCTGAGAAATTTTGGCATAACATATAAAACTCACAGTAATATAGCACGCCGACTAGAAATTTAATTAATTTCATACAACTGTAACTAACATAGAATCTGCTCTTAGAACAGTTTAAAGTTATACAGACTACTGACACTAATTCAAAGGGAAAAAAGTCAACTAAAAGCCTCTGTAAAAAGGACTACACACAGACTTTGCGAAAGGACTTGTCCAAAAGATTGTGTGTTGGTCAGACAAAGAATCTTATCAATCTGACCGGCTGTCCGGCAACTCATTTACCAGATTTAAAAGCATTTATACAGTTATACTTGTTACTTTTCTTGGTCCGACAGATTTCCTTTCGGTCCGACAAAAATTTTCAAGCTTGTCAGATCGAATATCCAGCAGATTTTTTTGCCTTTCGCAAAGTCTGACACATTAGCTTCAGTCTTTGAATTAATTTTTTGTGACAGGTTGCCCGACTATATACTTTATGAAGGAAACTCTCTAGAACTAGGTTGTCCCACAAGACTTAAAGAAGGAAAAAATCCTTTTGGGCAGGGGGCAATCCACTTATTCGAAGACTGCAGTATATAAACAGGCATACAATGTAGCACTTTATGTAAATATATCAGCGCTTGGAAAAATATAGAAAAATACTTTGTAACTTTGTAGTTAATTAGGCACTATAAGTTCAAAATGCTACCAACAGACCACAACTTCTTTTTAAGCATTTGTTACAGCTGATCGTTAATATCAATTTCATTGATTTTCAAGAAGTCTTTAATGCCCTCAGGCATGGGTAATTTATCAATGCCATCATCCACTGGGATACTCATAGAACCTCTAATACTGATACGACATAACTCCTTCAGAGAATGGACTGGATAAAGTAACTCATGAATCCAAGGACTGATTCTATCATAACTGCTGCAAATACATAATTTGTGCACTTTATGATAGAGTTCAGTCCCTTGAATTATCGGCGAAAAACCTTGAGCCATTAGAAGCCTCCATGATAAAAGCTCCTTACTATTCGGACCAATAACTTCCGGATTTTCAAGAATTGACCTTGACAAGGTCAGAGAGACAAGTTCGGTCATCTCTTCGGAAGTTAGCTTGGCACCATATGACAACAGTAATTTGATTTTATCGACAGCGTTATGCACATAGGCAAATATTAAAGGCTTCTGTTTCTTCCATCCGCCGCCCTTGTTGACGTCTGCTCCTCGGTCGAGCAATAACTTCACAAAAGTAGGGTTGACATGCGTAGTTGAACAAGCTATCCCTAGTGGCGTGCACATATTGTCATCTAACATATTCACATCCATCCCCAGATCAAGAAGCTCGGAGACTAATTGCAGGTCTCCCAACTGCACAGCGGTGGGAAGTAAGGTGGCATCAGACAGTTCTGAATTTGGTTTAAGCAACATTTTTGTGATCTGAACAGGTGGAAAACAAAATGTATTCACTTTTCTCACAGAACTGTTAACATCTTTGCCGTGCCAATATGACCAATACTTAGCATTACGGCAAGAGACTTTCATTGGCGAATCACCATTAACTGTTTGAATATTAACATCACAGCCATTCTCGATAAGAAGTTGCACGGCATCCACGTCGTCTGCTTCACAAGCAAGAAACAGTGGTGTTCGCCCCATATTATCGACAACATTGACATCACATTTGGCTTGAATTAATGCCCTCAAGGCTTCAACGCACTCAGCTTTTTTATTATCAAAACGTTCCTCGGAATCACATGTAAAATGAATGGGCAGTTTTCCATCTGTGCCCGGGATGTTTGTGTCCACGCCTACATCCAGAAGATAACGTACTACTTCGACACTTCCTTTTGAACAGGCGAGACTTAATGGTAAAATTGAACACTGTTCCAAAGCGTCTGGATTCTGCTGCATTATGGGCTTATTAAAGTCATACTGACAATTACAAAGTGCTTTTAATTCGTCACAATTGTCTTCAGTTATAGCCTCCAAGATGGGAGATGGGTGTGACAAAGCCGCCCCACTCATTTTGACTGCCTGAAAGAATGAACGATAAATGTTAGTAAAAATAAAACAGTTTGCAAACTTCTTGTCCAATGTCAGGGTCAGGTAACCTGTATAGATTGTTTACACCTTAATGAGTGACCAAGAAATAAAATAATTTCATTTATCAGACATGACAATGATGACATTACATGAAAAACTAGAACTATCACTAAAGGTGATGAATACCCCCAGATGCGGCCTTGACACAGTTATTGTTACATTTTACAGAGGGAAATATAATGCATTTTCATTTTTTTAATACCTGCAAATTGTTGCTTAGATATATCCTGACCAGTTTCTAAATATACAATATATAAAAAATAACAAAGGGCCATAACTCATTAAAATTTACTTGGACAAAACCTATTGTGGACATGCACAACTTGGCAAACTACTTATCACTTCTAAGAAGTTTCACTGAATTCCTGCATGTAGTTGCTGAGAAATGGAACAGGCAAAATTTACCTAATTGTATAAAACAAAGGGCCATAACTCAGTGAAAATTAATCCAAACAAAACCTGGTTATTGCATGCACAACTTGGCTTACTTTTTACAACTTCTGTGAAGTTTCATTAAATTCCTATGAGTAGTTACTGAGATATTGTATATACACTGTATAAAAAACAACAAAGGGGTATAACTCAGTGAAAATTTAACCAACCAAGACAAGCTTAATGCATGCACAACTAGGCTAACTACTTATCACTTCTGAGAAGTTTTATTGAATTCCTGGCAGTAATCAATGAGAAATAGTCAGGACAAAATTTGCCTATTGTATATACTGTAGAAAAAAACAAAGGGCTATAACTCAGTGAAAATCAATCCAAATGAAAAATGATTTAAGCATGCACAATTAGGCTAACTACTTATTACTTCTGTAAAGTTTCGTTGAAATCCTGTGAGTAGTTGCTGAGAAATTGTCCGGACAAAATTTGCCAATTGTATATACTGTATAAAAACAACAAAGGGCTATAACTCAGCGAAAATTAATCCGAACGAAAAATGCTTTAAGCATGCACAACTAGGCTTACTACTGATCACTTCTGTGAAGTGTCATTGAAATCCTTTAAGTAGTTGCTGAGAAATTCTCCGGACAAATTGTGTCTACAGACTCACGGACCGACCAACCGTCAAGCTTGAATCCAATATAGCCCCCATATATTTCATATCTGGGGGTATAATAAACAACTTACTTGTCTGAGAATCTAGATAATATAAATCTTCCGTGAATTCAAAGTCTACAGTAATTTTTAACACAAACAAATTTATTTACCAGATTTAATAACAGCGAACACTATTGTAACATGTGATCATTGTCTGATCAGCTGGTCCTTGCAAAGTATCAGCTGTTAAGTCAGACAGTTGATAGACTATTTGTAAATAAATCGGTATTAATTAATTATAATAGATCAAATTGATATGTTTATTTCATGCACGGATGCGTAAACCCAATATTTCGAGAATGATCAGTTTGACCGAATTTTTCGTTATGCACAGTTTTCACAAACTCGAGCACCCATCGTATATTTACGTGAAATAAGTGACATTGACCTTAAAAGATAAAAGCGTACTGTGTTGTATACACACAGCAGATAATACTAGGCTAGTACACTAATTCGGTCAATGTCATGTACTAGAGCCGATATTCAATTTACATATCACAAGCAAGCTATAATAATGAATTTAGTCTGAACAGTTTCTATTTAATGCAAATAAGTAATAGAATCAAGAGTTCCCACCTTTCAGAATTCAGTGTCAGCAGCAGCATGCGTTAAACTTCTCCAAATACATGCCTTCAGCACGTGCCCGACTTGTGCGATAACCCGCCAATGAAATTCACCACAATAATTCTAATGACCTAGTTTCATTTCACAATTGTTTACATCGAAATTTTTCAACAAAATCATCCGTGAGTTGCACAATCAGACTGTCTAGAAGTGACGACAAACTGTCTGTCTTTCATCTAACCATAACTAACATAACTGGTACAGTGCTGTACTATTTATATAGAGCACCTAACTAGCGCATATTGCAAAGTATGGCTTAAATCAAACCTGTAGATCACACACGCACCATTTGAAGCGCCAAGTTGTAAACGATGGATAAAAGAATAACGACTGTCATAAAAATAAATTATCATCCAACAATTTTCTCGCAAATTATTTTCCTTGTTCAAGACCTGACGATTCACTAAATAAATTCTCTGTCCGAACAGAACTTTAAAGAATATTTTTAGACTACTGGTTCATAATGATCATGTGACTGTCATGACGTAATGAGTCTGGTATACGTAGCTGCTTTGGATCGAAATTACTGAACGTAAGGTGGTAATTTTGAAAATCTTCACCCAGACAAGGACTTATATATATGTATGTATATAAGTGTTTGCTCAGAGACACTATAAATATTACCTGGGACCATTATAGTACAGTCCCAGATATAATGTATTATATATGGTGTCCCTGTCCATTTATTTTTAGCCGCCATTAATGTTTACATGTTCGGGGTCATTGTGAGAGTTCCAACTCACTCAGACTCAGCTCTTTTTTCTAGGTTTTCAGAGTAAAATGATATTTTGGTTTGGGAATTTCTTTTCAATTTGTGGATAAATACATACTATTCAGCTTGCGGAATGGGGCCGAAAATCGGCCAGAAATTTGCGATAAAATGGGCTGCAAAGTGAAGATATGTTTGAATAAATAGGTTACAAACATATTTATGGAAACATTTTAATGATAATTGGGTGATGTTTACATCATAATCATATCAAATGCCAGTTTATTAAATAATAAGGGTCTTGTTTATTGCTTGTGTACGGTCGATCAATCCTGAATTCTTTCATCTATAGGGACACTAGAAATTACCGAAATACATGTTCGAATATTTTTTTAAAAAAACGTGATTTCGGAACCTAATTTAACTTCATTCAATCAGAGACATAGATGTTATCTATGTCTCTGATTCAAGCATGATATGTCTCAAATGACGAATTACCATATGTCTGCATGACACCTCCATTTCATATTTTATAATATGCGCACGGTGAAATCATTCGGTATACTTCGGATGTCATCTACTGGTTCTCGTTTTTATTGGGGTTGAGTATAAGGACGACCAGTTTTAGCCAGAAACCAGAAAGAAGTTACTTCCGGGTGTGTAATAGACGTGTCAAGATGTAAGTTACACATTTCGTCCATATTTTTCGTTTATATTTGAGTTATTTGGTGTAAATTAAACGCTTTTATCATTAATTGGTTGTAATTTATTTCAGGTCGAAAGTTACATTCAAAATCACGCTGACTTCGGATCCAAAATTGCCTTTTAAAGTGTGAGTACGAATTTCATGTTGGTCTCAGTTTGTTTACAATATGGTTGACTCAAAAGTTTTAGTTTGGAGGAAGTATCTAAAATCTGTCTCAATGTTTTTGAATGTTAATTCAGTGCTTTTTTTCAAATAAATTCAATTTTTAATGTAAATTGAATTGTAATTCATAATACGAAGCATTGTTCCTGTTGTTAAGTATTAACTTAATAGCCCTACTAATTCGGCTAAAAGGGCCATCCTCTCAATCTCATCTCAGCCTTACAAAGATCTGCATATTTATGTGGGAAAATTTAAATTACGTCGAAATTCTTTAATAGCTGGTATAACTTACTTAAATCGATGAAAATAACAATATTATAATAGGTATGATTTAAAAAATTTTGGACTTGATTTTTATCAAAATCAAGTCCTTTGTAATTGTTGACCAAAATTTTGTCGCTGGACTTCATAATAGCTTGGTTAAAAGAATGCCGCATAAAGGAAATAGTATGCAACTAAATGGTGTGATTGTTATAGAAGTATCTGGAATCTTTCCCTAATTAAATGTGTCAGATCTAAATATATTTCAAATCATTTTATTGTAACTATATGGAAAGAGTCATCAAGGAACACGTTTCTAGGCGATTGGGGCGAAAAAGTCGCTCAAAGTTCATTCATTTCGCCGTATTTTAAAAGTTAAGCGAAGAAAAGTCGCCGTGAAATTCTCGAAAAAGAATGACAAAATCTGGCCCTTTGAAACACATTTGACCCCAAGCCAGACTTCAAACAATCCAATTATCAAGTATCCCAGCATATTAACAACCCCTGTTAATTGAAACACTTCATAACATATGATAGGTATCAACCAATGAAGAAAGAAAATATACTGGTGTTAAATGCCAAATTTTTAATATTAAACTAAAAGTTTTATGTTGCGTGTAATAACCAGTATCAACAGACTTTAGCCACATCCAAGTCCACGCCATATACAACTGCCATCAGACAATTCAATTCTAAATCGATCTTTATATCAATTTGTACCAGGGTTTAATTTGCTAAAGTGTCAATGACATGCCATCTTGGCATCTTATAATATAATGTAAACTTGTACTTGAATTATTTGCAAAGCAAATTTTATAGTATATGCAATGTTTCTATGACTCATTAAACACATTTAACAGCTACTGCTGGTTTCGTTTTCAGTTTGGAAATAGTGGGGAGAAACAAAACATTAAAAGCACCTTTCAGAAAAAGTTTGTTGGAATAATTTATACTCATATCATGAGTATAGAAACATGTTTTCTACCTACTGAATGGTTCACTTTGGCCACAGATAGTGTAGTTATCGTGCTCAACAGGTTTTAAATGGGGATTTTCAGCACACAAATACGCAGGTCTTTGTTGTGTTGGGCGAGGATCAAGTCAAAAAAAGTGTCTCACCGTCCACAAACAGTCTAACAGTCTGTCCATGGATTAAGAATATTATAGCAGACTGACCCAGTTATATCTTGTCATAATATTATAATTAACTGTGATAGGAAGAAGAAAAGCAAAGTACCTGAGACAGTGCTTTAATTCGCAAACTGCTTTCAGGTTAGATGCTAGATACCTTGACAGAGCTAATTGGGCTTGTATATATCACAAAAAAATTATTTACACAAATTCTTGGTACAAAACTGCTACATGTCTGTCTGTCTTCTGATAGAAGTCAAATAAATATCTATATTTATTTATTTTTCAGTCTTTCCGTACCAGAAGCTACACCTTTCACAGCTGTCCTGAAATTTGCAGCTGAAGAGGTAAAGTTTTAACATAAATCATCATCCATTTGAACTATTTCTCTGCTTTCTGTTTCTTAATTATCAGAACAGTATTTATAATTATTTGTGCATATCCTTACAGCTGTTTGGGCTTCAACTGAATAAATTTGAATTTATCATCACTGTCATTATTCCAAGATGTCAGTATTTCTCTTTTCAATGACTTTTATCCCTCTTTGAATACTTGAAGTTTAAATTATGTTCATGTTGTAGTTCACTCATAGAAACACACTGTTGTGTTTATATTTTTCTTTCTTAAGAATTAACCAAACTGGTAAACTAAACTATTAATAATGTGGTGTAAAGAAAATGACATCTGTTAATGAATAATGTCCTACTTCTTGCATTTTCAGTTCAAGGTCCCTGCAGCTACAAGTGCTATTATAACAAATGATGGTATTGGCATCAATCCTGCGCAAAGTGCTGGTAAGTCATTGATGTGTTTAGAATTTTCTTTCATTGTTTCTGGGCAATATTTTGTAACTCTACTGAAACTTTCAAATAATTGAAACCAACCCAGCTTCCCTAATGTGCCCTGCTTTTATATGTTAATCTGAGGTGGTAGATAATTTACCTGGAATAAACAATTTGCAGTCATATAGTCTTGGGAAACATGTCTCTAGCATGCACCGCAAATCAGTCTTATTCTTGACCAACATGTTATAATATACAGTCCAGGTAAAGCTGCTGTTATTTTGTAATACAGTACAACCTTTGCGGAGTGACCCTCTGTAGAGCAACAACCTCTAAACAACGACCAATATTTGCAGCTCCCACAGGGTGTTGCTCTACAGAGGTTGTACTGTATCTAGAATTTCCATTGATTTTTCTTATTGCATGAGCACCGTATCAGACCTGATCTGTTAGATTAGTATGTCATTATTTTTTGTTTTTGATCACAATCTATTTAAATTTGCATTGTATTCTTTTCAGGTAATGTTTTCTTGAAACATGGAACTGAATTGAGGCTTATACCCAGGGATAGAGTAGGCCACTGACAACAAACTCTTAATTAGGATTTAATAAAATTTGCATCTGTGAACATGCTTTACATTTTGAACATCATCTTAGCTGATTCAACTTAAACACATCTAATATCATATCACTTAACTTCTAGTGCAGAATATATTGAACTTAAGTGTTCTTTGACAAATATAAATGGTCTACACTAAGAAAGCAGCGTGCATGAGCTGCAAGGAATGAAGGAAATGAATCTTGAACTGAGGACTTTCATTCAACTTGATATAGTATATTGTTGTAACAGCATCTCTCCAGCTGTGATCAGATATCTTAACAGTTATCAACTAAGAAGATTGTTTAGTGACCTTAGGCCTTCTGTTAAACAATAATCTCAGAAATATATGATATTCATCATTCTACAATTTGTAGTAAAGACTAAAGTTGTTCTATTTATCGCAGTATAATTGTATTTGCAATTGTAATAATTAATTGTGATTTTACTTATTATTTTGTTTTTTTAAAAAAAGAAGAAAAAAATATTTTAAACAATTATGTCAAGGAAATTTACTTCAAATCAAGTTTTAATGATGTAAAATTGCTTCTTTATTGTCAAATCATTGCAACATCATGACAGGTGGAAGATACTTCTTTGTTATTAAACTTTTATTTACACAATAACTGATATTACTTAGGTTTTGTCTAATTTTTGTCTTATTGTTTACTTTTGACTCTTAAGATCTAGTGTTCATATAATGTCAACATCGGAAATTTTATTATTGAAACATTTGGATTTTAATTTTGCTTCATTAAAATCAATTATATGTCAAAACAAGAATTTCACTCAAGTCTTGACAACAATGTGATACACTTAATGCATGATATCAAAAAAAGCTTTTCTTGAGCCAGTACAATGACTAAATGATTCCTTTTAGTTTTGAGGATGCTCATTAAGAAGTACATGTAGAAATAATGATAAAAACGTAAAAAATTAATATGAAATTTAGTTTTACATGTTTTACGAGTTTTACATGTACCAAGAACTAGGCGACTTTAATGTATTACCAAGCTTTAAATTGTGAGGAAATCAAGTTTGCAAAATTGGGTCCCATTTTATCAGACAAATTTTGTCCTCCACTTGTTGTAAACGTCTATGTCTTTACTTGAATGAATGCATTATTATCAGACATGTAAGATAACTCATAAATATCAAATTGGGTTTTCATGAACATCTTTTCGACCATCTTCCATTCTAACTAAGTGTTTGGCAATATTTAGCAGAATCAATACATTTTCCTTAATTTCAGTGAAATTAGTTCTGTCCACTTTTCAGTTGCATAGCAAGATGTCTTGCTGAAATATTTTTATTTGACATAATTTAAATACATAGTATGATACCTGTAATGTATATTTTGATTTTTTAATTGTACCTTGTTTAAGGTTATAAACTGTTAATTATTTTATGCTCCTGTTCACTTAAGTACGAAAGTCAATTATTGTACTGAACTGTAATTTTATTTATAAATTTGAATAAAACTATTAAATCTATCTGTAGAAGTTATTGTTAGCATAAATGACATGGTTGTGAGAAAGACTACTAGGAACGTGTTCAAATTTGCGATTAATTATATTATTTTGTAACCCATACCACCAATAAATAACAACAAGGCTTATTGCGCTGGATTTGTGACCAGGTGATCCAGGTTTGATTCCCTGTGGCGACAGGTCATATACCCTTCCATGTCAATTTTCCTCCACATGTGGAGAAGTTTGCTTTCCCTTGTGCCGGGTTAAGTTAGTACTGGTTAGAATATAGTCCAGTAAAACTGGTTAAGTGAACCAGCTGCAATATAATTATATTGAACTGAACAATTGTTGAAAAACAGCATTTAATGCAAATAAATAACAACAAATGAACATGTTTTTATTTTAAATATATATTTATAACAGAAATAGAAGAATAAAATAAAGTTTCTGTTTTAAAACATTGCATAAAGAATGGAATGCTTCACACACAAAATATAAAATATTTAGTACCAGAAATATTATTGCTATTCAGTGGTAATAAAAATGCTCATATTCATAAAAAGTACAACATGAATTCTGCTTCAGACTGAAAAAAAAACAGTCCACAAATGCCCTCCTGCTGGTAGCTAAGTCAAAAAGGGGCCATAACTCAGGTGAAAATATTTTGACTTTAACAAAATCGAACTTTACCTGTATTTTATTACTATACACCTTCATGGCAAATATGAAACCAATTCATTAAATATTTTGAGTTATCGCTCGGAAACTAAAATTGGGTAACGTGGGTAACACTTTATACCCTTCCGCCATTTTGAATGGCAGAGGCGTAATTAGCTAAAAACTTAACAACTAGTGAAGCTCTGTAAAATGCTTGATTGACCAATGAGATGGGAATTTTTCATAGTGGGGTCTACCTGGTCAAGTGGTTATGGCCCCTTAATGCTTCAATCCCATCCAGGACTGGAAAGCAACATAAGAATGGAAGGTCTTATTCTGTTGTTAAAGCAGGAAAAGTCACCAAATCACTCTGGCCGTTGATGCCACGTAAGACCGTAGTGAAAAAGTGTATATTCAAATATGCAGATTGTATAAAATGAAATACCTTTTACAAAACACATTTCATACATCTCAGATTATTGTGATCACTTCAGTAACAATTCATTAACAAAAGTTCTGTCGATAAGAAAAGTTAAATATTTCTAAGTGGTAACAATGGTGCACATCCAGTGACCAGCTTCAGACACTCCTTAATCCAACCTCATCAGTGAAGTAACAAAATTCAAGCAAACTGAAGGACAAGGCAATCACTAGTTGTCCCCGAAAGCCAGGGGCATAAAAACAGTCAAATGAGAATGTTGGTGAGGAAATGTACATATCAAATTGTCCAAATCTTTGTTTGTAACATAATAATTCATTGAAACAATTCCTAGTTTTAGGCTGGTTTTACACTGAACCTGGGGACTAGTTTCATGTAAGAGAGAATATTGAAATACTGTGGAATCATTCATTTTCGTTGGGGATTTAATTTCGTGGGTCTGCTTATCCACAAAATCAAATTCCCACAAATTCAAATGCAGACATAAGACATTTCTTTTTTAAAAATCAAAATCCACGAATTTATGTCCCCATGAAATAGCCCAACAAAAATTGAGCCCAACAAAAATACAGTATGTGGTTAGGTTGTATTTACATTGCTAACAATAAAAGAACAGACAAACTTGACCTGAGTAGGGCAGTGAATGTAGGTAAAGTCAATGATCCTGAATAAACATATAACATTTAAAGCTACATAAATATAAAATATCCAAACAAAAGTTAGTTATTGTCATATTTCTGGGAATGGTAATGTCAGAGATCTGTCAAGAACAGTTTCAATGAAATCAGAATCCGTATAGAAATGAGGAGACTCTAGAAATGTATAAAAATAATGATATGACGTGAATCAAATGAACATTTCTAGAAAATAGATCAAATAGGCCCACTACAGATGGGAAGAAGTCGTATATCACAGATATAAATGGTAACTTTAGGCTAAGCATAGCTGCTGGTCGCATTGACTTGGTCCTTCAATCTTAACAATTATCTGGTTTGTCAGATACAATGTTTAGGAAAAATTGTTCAATGAAAACAAGATATGCAAAAATAATTACTAAAGACGTAAAATAAAAGTTTGTATCATTTCAATAATAAAAATATACAAAGCAAAAAAAATTTTTTTTGTGACTATGTGTTATATACTGGTCAATCTAAACATGAATTCTTAACAATTCCCTGTAACAAGTAAACTATAAAATGACTGCACAAGCATTATGTGACTTCAGATGTTCAATCAAGTTTTCAAAATAATATTATCTCCTGAACATCATAAAGTATGGAAGACTTTTTAAAATGTTTGGTATTGTAGTATTGCCAACTTTACTCAGCGTTCTCAAGAAGCCCTGGCAGCTGGCGATATTGCCTTCCACTCAAAAACCTAGCGCAGGCTACTTTTGTCAAATCAAAGAAAATTTTACACCAAAAAATTAATAATCAGTGAATAAAACCTGTTACAATTTAAATTAAGCCTGTTAGTCTGTATCTTCTGGAGAACACTGCAACTGGAAATTTGTTTCAATGTAAAAATAATACTGAAAAGGATTGTGTGCAAATGATTGTTACATGACAATGCAAAGTTGAAGTATTAAAGAACCAGCTTAAAATAAAAATAAAAAAGATGATAGTCTATACAGCAAACATGCTCAAAATAACTGTCTTCACAGAATTATAATGGTCTATGATAATTTTCAGAATATTAATTTTACAGTGCAACCTCTCCAAAGCAACACCCTTTGGGAGAAGCAAAATAATGTTGTTGAAAGGTTGTTGCTCTAGAGAGGTTAAATTAATTGATATTTCGTGCAGTGGGAAAATCATGCTGTTGTTGATGGGAGTTTGTTGCTCAAGAGAGGGCCGCTCTGGAAAGCTGGTACTGCACCCTCCTTTCAAGATAGAAATTGTCCCATCATTGATGTAAGATTGTATATTGCACAGGAAAGTACATTTTTGTTGAACGTTTTTTATCTTAATCATCACCCTGAAAATAGAACATTAAAATGGACAATCTTACCTACATGTTGATTAAAAAATAATGTCTACATGTGGTGAAAACACAAATAAAATAGCAAAAAGAAATACATGTACTATAACTTTAAGTTTAATAACCAAGATTTAGATCCATAAAATCTATGTCAAACTAACTGATAACTTAATCACAAGACAAACATTATTCCTGACTGGTAATCAAGAAAGAATTTATCAAGAGTCCTCTATCAATTCTAATGCACCGATTTCATAATTTTCCCAAGATCGACTGTGATTAAAATAATTTCTTATAACTAATAAAGAACGTACGCGTAAATAATTCGTAACTTACCCATTCATCAGAATCAACACCTTCAGCCTCGTCTTGCGGTAAAGGATCTTCTTTAATGTCAAGTTTATTAGTCATTGCACTTATGAGCTAAAAAATAAAATATTTTTTTACTTAACTTTTGAGAAATCGAAAGTAAATCTGACAAGAAAACAGGAATAACAGAAAAACCTTTAGATCATACCTTTTAATGAAAATTGTTTTACTTAACTCTTGATCAATGAAGGAAGCAATGACAAGGAACAGAAATAATACGAAAACTTTTAACATTAATTTTTTTATCTCATCATTGAAATACATGTACAAAATGTATAATTTGTGAGAAGTCATTGTATTGTGAAAGTGGCTAATCTCCTGCTATTTTCAACACTTCCAACAAGAGAGTAACGTGAACAAAAAAGGGTCATAGCTTCACACAAGTTTGCCTGTAAATTTAAAGTTAAAATTCTACAAGCGCAATCATTTGTAGTTGAAATTACTGCAAGTCCTATTAGAACTACATATAAGTAATAGTAAACAATGATTCCGAGCCAAGTTATTTGTTGTCTTTATTATCACTTACTTCATCTTTCTTCATTTCATCTGTCTTGTAAGTATCAGCGTTATAACTGTCATATTTCTTGGCCTTTGGTGCTTCCTTCGGGGCCTCACTCACTGTAATAAACATGTACATGTATATTCATGTATGCCATATCAATAAGCCATTCTTGTAACATTGAATATTAACATTGCACTGAGAGCCTGGGTCATTTGGCAACTTTACAAGCTTTAACTGATAGAGGCAGACCCCAGGAATGCATCTGGGTAGAAGTCTGAACTATTATGTACTTTTACAAGTCAGTTTGATAGCTTCTTCACTATAGCTCCCTATGTTCCTCACATGTGAATTTCATCCAGTCCTGGGTGGGATTTGAACTCACGGTGGTAAGCGGCAAGTGTTTTCTAGTCAGAGACTATCATCACTCAACCTCTGTGGACCCTCTATATACCACATAGCAAACAAAACAATTCATACGATGGAAACTCCAAAAATAATCAGTATAAAATTTAAACTATGACATTTCAGTTGGACAGGCCAAATGATGGTCACACTAAGATAGCCCAACATTCTTATGCATGTTTATTCATTAAAATATATGTATTTTAAATATTCTACGTACATGGTTTCATATCGGATGGTCTAAGAGATACTTTGGTTGGTAGTTTGTTAGAACCATTGAACCATTCCTGACTGTTCATGGTAGGTTTACCTGATTGTACCGTATCAGGGAACAAATCATCTTGAAAATACTCAGTCTGAAAAATAATACATATACAATAAAACCTGTGTTAGCAGCCACCTTCAAATAAAGGCCACCCTGTAAATAAAGAACCATCATTGACTATTGAAAACAAAATTACCTGAATAAAGGCCATCTATCCAAAAAGGCCATATTTTGTCTTCCCCGAGGGTGGCCTTTATCATAAGTTTAACTGTACTTCAAATTCATAATAAGCCCCATTTTTACAAAGTTATCCTTCAATTTGAAATAATACTTTGTAGTTTGTATGATAAAGACTACACAGCAACAATAATTACGATTTCATTTAATGTGGCCAATCATTTAGGCTGACATAATCTTCCATATAAATGTCACATTACAGTCACACCTGTGAACAAAGGTCACCCTTAGGAAAAACATAATGTGATATTTATTGACTAGCGCCCTAGAGGTATTTTTTCTAAATAATCAATGGTGGCTTTATTCACAGGGTGACCCTTATTTGGAAGTGACTGTTAAATCAGGTTGATTGTTATTCAAATTCATAACTAAGCATTCCAAAATGTTAAACAAATTTTTTTTAACCCTTCAATTACCTTGACTCTTGGAACAGTAAACGATAACGGTTCTACAGATGACTGGGTAAGCCTCCACATTCTAACAATCTCCACTTTGCGTACATCACAGCTTGTCTTCGGCATCAAGTCAATGCCTTGATGCAATCCCTCAGCTTTTGTGGAAGCCATGGCATATATGTGAGGAAACTCTGTGGATACTTCAAATGCAAGTATAACTCCTTCACCCTACAAAGAAAATGTAATATTCTAATGCAATTATAGTCAATCGAAATACAAAGGCAAGCTTATATAATCCAGCACATTTGACAATGAAGCAAGCTTTCACATTCTAATTATGCATTTATTTGGGTTAATGCCTTTTTCAAACAATTTTAAGTTATATATGGCTGCCGATTCACCTTACTAATTTTCCTGGACTGTATTCTAACCAGTACTAACCTTCCACAAGGAACTGGCAACTTCTCAACATATGAAGGAAAATTGACATTGTTGTCAGATTTAAATAGAATGGTATAAACCATTACTAACATAACTTATAGAAACATTATTGATTCTGGAGATGAGCCAAATTTGTTCCTGAGCATTTGAAAACATAAATATTGCAAAAGGCTGGTAATAAATATGGCCATGTTTACATTAATGTGACCAAAACAATGGGGTACGTAGGTCATAAAACTGGGATAAGTTTACAAGGTATCTTGGCATAACTGATGGCTTCCTGGTCATAATTCTTTACAAAACTATCTTTAAGACAAAATCTAAGTATTACACTGTATTAGTACCAACAAATATTCATCAATGTACATGTATTCATGGTATCTAGCTTACCCTGCCAGTAAGAAATATTGTATTGGTCCCTTCATCGTATTTAGGGACCAGTATAGCAGGTGATACATCAAGTTGTTCTGTATGTAATGGCTTGTCTAGATTGTCCACTGAATATATGCTCAACAGTCGCATACAATCCCTATAAATAAATCAAGAATATAAAAAATATATATATATATCTAAAATAGTATTTGATATAATTCAAAATCATTACAGTGTAGCAGATACATACAACTCCATAGCTATGGCCTCAAACAGGTAATTACAAGTCTCTCATCACAGTAATCCCACCTCCAATCCCACCTGGGCTTAGCAAGTTCTAGCTAACTTACAGATGACTTATGTTTCTACCCAGGTACACACTTGGTGTCTCCCTCCACCATTAAAACTAGGAATGAGCATACTAACAAATTAAATTTTTTAAATAAGCCTATCTTAAATGTTTTTGAATAAAACACAATTTTAACAATAATAACAATTTCCCTGAAAAGTATAAACCATTTTAAGTTCTGGTTTAAAAACTCAAAAAAAATGTCCTTCATGATTTTAAAGCATGATTGATTAACACAATAATTATACAATGATTAAAATAGAGATGATACAAACCTATTGAATCCTGAGACAAATAGATATTTCATGTTGAGTACCCATACCACTCTAGCACCACGACTTCCTTCAGGGCCTGTCCCAACCTTTTAGAGGTCAAAATAAAATTAACCAAAAATACACATAAAACACAAGGATCAGACTACATAACTGCTGGAAAAACTGTTTGTAAATTCTGTCATTTGTCAAATTTGCTAGATGGCTATTTTATGAACTCAACAGTTTGATAAAAATTAGTTCAACTGAACTTTGATCTGCTTAAACATTGGCTGATATGGTCAGGCTTCTTTATGGAAAGCACCAATGGTTAATATGACGCATTTAAATTATTCTCATTGGACTAGTATATTGAAAGCACACTCTATGAAAAGAATAAGAGACATTAAAAGACATTCTTATCAACACAATCTAGCAGTGAAACATATCAAAACCTAAGTGTTTATAGGCATTTAATCTGAATAACCCTTTTTTGTTAATTGCAATTAATGAAAAACTCCAATATTTTATAGGAGACATACTGAAAATTTACAACATACTTTGATCGGTTCAGGGGAAGATCTGGGATCATATATTCTGATTTTTCCATCCTTACATACAGTAGCTATAAGTTTACCATCTGGACTCCACTCAGCTGAGAAAATCTTAAATGTACAATAATCCAATCACATACATAAATACACACAAAGTGAAATACAAGGTATTTACTGAACACACTAAACTACAATACAAAACAAGATGTGTTTTATAAACACCATGCCTCCTCCGGTTGCCCTTTTTGAAAATGCACAGGTCCTGTAGAGATTGTCATGTCAGATGAACCAAGATATGAAGTTTGATGATTGCAGGTGGTAGCGTTTTGATTCAATAGGCAAGGTTAAATTTCGATACAGGCAAACAAAGGGCTGTAAATCTGCTAAAAATGATCGAATCACAAAATCCTAACGATATGTGCTGGTGAACATGGTGACAATAGTTCTATCAAAGTTTGGTAAAAATCCCTTGAGAAATACAGAAGTAGTTGCAAACAAAAGAGTATTTCTGTATATATTACATATGCACAAAATAAACAAAGGGCCATTATTCCGTCAAAATTTATTGAATCATATAACCTTTGCAACATGCATTGGGTATCTCGATAACAATAGTTCCATGAAAGTTTTATCAAAATCCCTTGAGAAAACAAGGAAACAAGAGTATTTCGCTGTTACAATCACACAAAATAAACAGAGGGCCATAATTCCATCAAAAATGATCGAATCACAAAAGCCGTGTGTATATATATGTGTGGTGGTTCTTGGTAACAACAAGTCTGTGAAAGTTTCGTCAAAATCCCATGAAAAATGTAGGAGTAGTATCCTAAAAAAAATGTCGGAACTGTTTTAAACACAATGACCCTGTGGCCTTGACCTTTGACCTACTGACCTGAAAATGCACTTTTGATTTATAGGCAAGGTTAAAGTTTGGTACAAACAGACAAACAGAGAGGCCAAAAACAATATGCCCCGATCTATCAATACGGGGGCATAAAAATTAGTTGATATTTGTTAGTATTAATGAGGACGTTAAAATATCCTTTAATTCATATTACCTCATCTTCGTGTCCCGTTAATTCTATCTGTTCAGTGTTGTCAGAGAGATCCCATAGTTTTATAGTCATATCATATGCAGCAGTAAGCACCACATCCTTTGCCAGAGGATGAAAACGTATAAAGTATACCTTCTCTGTATGACCTGAAGGTAAGATATTTTTTCATGAAGTTCCAGATAATTGCATATAAACAAGTTAAACAGGGCCTCTGACAAATAATCACCAGGCTTTGACTGCTGTGAATTCTAATCCCATCTGGTACAAAATTTCACATGGGAGGAAACTGTCCAACTAGCTTACTGCAGGTTGGTGGTCCATATCCACATGTACAACAGTGGTATTCCTTCAACAAGAAAGCTTGAACATCCCTAAATGACCCTGGATGTTGGTGTGCCACTGAACTGCAGGTCCAAAAACACAACATAAGTTGTTCTATACAAGGAAAACTACGGTAATATAAAGTATAAAATACCAGTTAAAGAAATACAAAAATGTACCTACTCATTAAATAAGAGTCATAATCTGTAAGTGTCTCTGTAAGACCACCTTCTGGTATGGTCCAGATATATATTTTAGCATTATCACAGCCTATAGGAGAGTAAGAAAAATATGTCACAGTTCAAACAGATAGAAAACATCATAGAAATACTTCCTGATATGGCCCTAGAGTAATATACTGAGTATACTAATTACTTGACCTAATATCATTGATGTAAACGTAAAACATGTTTGTCTTCAAATAAACAAGTAAATTCGCAGTAATTAATACATGTATTATAAACATAATGATGTACTGAAAAGCATGTACAGTCAAACCTGTGAACAAAGGCCACCCATTGGTAAGACATAATGTGACCTTATTGACAGTAGGCTTTTATTTGGAGGTCATTTTGTTCTGAATTATTCAAGATGGAATGGCCTCTTTTAACAGGACGGCCTTTATTCAGAGGTGGCCATTACCACAAGTTTGACTGTAGTTGCAAACAGTAAATAATATTAATACATATAGAATTTGATAAGAAGTTTCTAAAAGAACAAAGTATAACAATCAACAAAAGTCAACAACTTCAAATATAAGACAGATAGATAATTCCATAATTGCCAATAGCCAGACTTCAATTGTTTGTAAACACATATGGCCTAAAATATTAATAAAATCATTGTATCATAATTACCTATTAATATCCTGGAATCATCAAATGGATCAAACATGTAATCATTGACTTTACTTCCATTCTGTATCACAGGTACACCAGTGTCTGGTAATCTACCAGGTTTATCTAACTACAATGTGAGAAATATATACAATAAATCCGGTAAACAAAGGCAATCCATTGGAAACACAAAATGTGGCCTTAATTTGGAGTTCAATTAGCTCTAAGCAATGAAAGATTGGCTTTTATTCACAGGATGGCCTTTATTCAGACGTAGCCTCAAAAAATATGTTTAACATTATATACTGTATTTTCATTTATTTTCGTTGGGCTCAATTTTCGTGGTTTTTACTAAAATGGCTATTTCGTGGGGACATAAATTCGTGGATTTTGATTTTTAACAAGAAATGCCTTTTCTCTGCATTTAAATTCGTGGGGATTTGATTTCGTGGATGAGCCGATCCACGAAATCCACGAAATTTAATCCCCATCGAAAATTAATGATTCCACAGTATATGTACATACATGTACAGGGACCGCAGATATAAACTTCTAAACTTATAATCATGAAAGTTGATTATAATCCAGCATAGAAATACTGATCGTGTACTTGTGAGATTTTGTCAAATGGTTCCAACAAACAGAAAATTTCTAGTGAAATTTACAAGATTCACGAGCTTAGCAACAAGACCCAAAGAAATTTAAATTCTAAGCTTAATTTACATCAAGCCCAAATTTCATCCTTAATCAATTTACATACTATATTCAGAGATTTGAATTTTGTTAAGCTTATCTGTATTTGGATTTTTTTGGGGTACACAAACTCCAATTGCTCTAAAAGTCAGAAAAGTACTAACTTCTAATATGGCAACAAGTCCTCCTGATCCTTCAACCGGCAAGGCACATCGTTTACTATTGGTACAGAATAAGTTACTTTGTCCAGGCAGAGTTCTACACAGGCGTCGTATATTAACAATATGCTTGCTGATATGTTCTGTGACACCTTTCAGATATTTACACTTAGATTGATGTAGAGCTGAAAATAGCAACAAAATTCATTACATTATACTATGTTCAGATAATGTCTATGTACACCATACTGAAAAAATTCTTTCACATATTTTTTTTTCAATATACTATGCAACCTCTCCAGAGCAGCCCTCTCTTGAGCAACAACTTCCCTTCAACAACTGCATGATTTTTTCCCACTGCACAATTTAACTGTCAATTTAACCTCTCTAGAGCAACAACCTTTCAACAACAAAATAAGTTCACTACTCCCAAAGGGTGTTGCTTTGGAGAGGTTGCAATGTATATGTTCAGGTACAAATTGTAATCATACAATCATCTTAACTCATAAATACTTGAAATTTGTGGATAAGCTCACCCACAATATTCATGAAAGGAACAGTTCTACAAAAATTCATGAAACCACTGTACTTACCAGCGAATGATTTAGATGCTTTGCTAGGTTCAGCTGGCGGAGTCAGAACTGCTGGCTTCTCTTCTTTGACAGTTTTTTTTAACACAGGCATATTATCAATGGCTGACTTCGAATTTGTAACAGCGTTCGAAGCACTGGTAGTCGTTGAGGGAGACTTTACTACATTTTTCGCAGCTGGTTTTTCAGTCTAAGAACAAACAAACACTTTGTTAAAGCATCTCATTTGCTACTTAAACACTGGATAATTATCTGTGATTTGTAGCAAAGTCACAGGCAGGGCAACAGCCTGCACAAAGCAGTGTGAGCCCTTACTCTGTAACCTTCAGGCAAGGATACTGGGTATGTAATATAAGTCTATAAAAAGATTTTTGAAATACTAGGAAATGGAAGCAATCTTAACCTGATTTTCAAAACCAAGTTGCCTTCCCTTAATAAGGCCTAGAAATATTTTAAGTTTTTGGTTATCAAACCTACACAATATTTTCCAAAAGTCTCTAGACTTTGTATCAAGCCAGAAGAACAGTACATCCACCTTCTCACTATTTTATTTTTCCACACATTTTTAAGAGACGAAAAAAGTCTGACCTACCAACAACCCTATCTTTAATAAGAATGCAACCAAAAACAAACATTTTATACATGTAAATACAATGTAATGATATTTCAGTTACATAAATCATAGATACCTGGCTATCATTAGTTGACTTAGTAACAGAGCTGGAAGTTTGTTCCTTATTGACTGATTTCGTTTTTTTCTGTGTAGATCTAACTGCTGGATTCAAACTAATCTTGTCTACCTGTATATTTTAAATAAATGAATAGGTAAATGCTATATTAAACAAGGGGGCCATGATGGCCCTATATACCTCAACAGAAAAGATGACCTTTAGAGAAGAACATTTTCACATTTTTCCTGTATATGAGCATAAATAAATGAAGTGACCCCCGCGGCAGGGCCAATTTTTACCCGGGGGCCATAATTTTAGCAAACATGGAAGCTGTTCACTAGACAATGCTACATACAAAATATCTAAGCTCTGGGCCTTGCGGTTACGGATGAGAAGATTTATAAAAATGTTCCTGAATAAGCCTATATATTATAAAATTAGTCTGGTCCCAAGTTGGATACAAACTCACAGCTGTGTGGGGCTAGTAATTACAAGACAGAGAGACCAAAATCATAGAACCACAGAGGCTCATTTTAATGAATAAGTCTGACACTGCATGTATATGAAATGATGCCAAAATTCAATGTCAGTCAACATAATTAGAGTATCGCTTACCTCAGCATTCTGGCCATTAAACCATTGATCAGAGGTTACAGCAGCATCACCACACTTTGTGACTGGGAAGAGATCATCATGAAAATCTTTGTATTGCTGAAAATATAGCAAAAAAACATCTTTGAAGGCCAACCGTGTCAATAACAATAGTTGAGGTGTATCAGTTCCTCTAAGCAAATGAAGTAGACATAAAACCAGTACATACAATCTTTTTTTATAGAGATTTTAAAAAAAATATTGCCAAGCTACAAGAACATCTGTAGTAGACTTTAAAACTTTACTAACCCCTCTTAAGTCCAGATTCCAATCTATAAAATAGTTAAATGGTCCGACAGAGGAACATTTAAATACAAAATTTTGATACTTAAATCCAAGAAAACAAATTTCTTCACTTACCCTCCTAGGTACAATGTATGGCAATGGAATGATAGTGTTTTGTAACAACAGTACAAGTCTGTCTACTTCACCTTCCATCACATTTACAGACAATTTAGGTATAAGACAAGCTCCCTTAATCTGCTCACTCTTCTCAGTTCTTTCAATTGCATCTAAAATACATAACAATTAAGTTACCACTGCAGTTATAGAATACAGTTTTAACGACACACGCACTAAAATTTCAAATGTATTGTAAACATATTGACATTATGCCTTCTTCGGGATAATACATATTGAATCATTGCAGTTACACATCACACTTACAGCCGGATTAATTTGGAGACTTTTTCCAGCTTTAATGATATAGGAAGATCCCAGGTTAGTATCTAGCCAAACTTTTTGTAAGCTACATGTAGCTGGACAGCTTCCTTATATGTGAAATTATTTGGTCCCAAGTGAGGTATGAACCCACAATGTTGAGAGGTTAAAAAATACTAGTCAGAGACCGTAACCACTTGACCATGAGCAGGGATGGAAGTTGTCCAGAATAAGCCAAAATTTCCGTCTTTTTGTGGGTACTGTTTTATTATTATTATTTTTTATAAGTTTAAGTTTTCCAGTTTTTCGAAATTTTCAACTTTCACGTATGCATATCTAGGGCTCAGCGCAACACTGTCGTAACTTGTTGTTATTTCAATATGAGTTACAACACTGTTGCGCTGAACCCTCGATATGTAGATAGGTTTATCAATAAGTTATCATCCATGTTCTCTTATTCTGGATTAATAAAGGGGCTATCCATTATGACAATATGGTAAAGCGCTCAATGCTATGAGTACAATTTCTTTTTTTTTTTAAATATAAGAAAAGGTCAGTCTCTACCAAAGGATACTTTATTAATAGAGTAAAAACGGATTAGGAAAACATTTACTTTGAGTGAAATATGGATCTGAGGTGAGAACTTCCAGGTATGCCCAGCTAGTATCACCCTACAAAAAATATTCATTTTATATATAAATATGATGAAATATTACATAATAGTAAATGACACACTATTTGATAAGGCAAATTAGTGACTTGAAAATTTTCAGAAAATATTATAAATGTGGTTTTAAATCCCATTTATGAATTACATATCATTGAATGACTTAGAGAGCATATAGCAACATGTTGTGGGCTCATTGCAACACTGTTGTAACTTGTTCTTATTTCAATATGAGTTACGACACTTTTGCGTTGAACCCTCGATGTTTCATCTCATGACACATTTTTGGTCAGTACAGTGCAACCTCTTCGGAGCGGTTGCACTCTCTAGAGCAACAACATAATTTCACTTCTCCAATAGGGTGTTACTTTATAGAAGATGCACTAAAATTCAATAATTTTATATTAGAATAAAATGTGTTTACAATTGTGAGATAGACAGGTAAGAAGAAACAGCTGACATCTTTCCTAGGTTTCGGTGAAGCTTAGTGATAAGTAAAAAAATTGAAGTATATACCTTTCCAACCAAAAACAACATATTGGTATCTTCATCAAACAGAGGCATTAGGGTACTGAAATGAATATTATGTTCCAAATAAAATATCATATTAATATTGATTAAGTACTATAGACACAATATATAGAAGTTTTATAAAAGATGAGAAAGATATAAGTACATTTATAGAGAAAGTAATTGTATAGAGTTTAAAGCCTTTATATGGGAAAGGTATACAATTTGTTTGAATTACATCACAAAAGCTTGAACAGAATGGCTTTAGCTAATAATCATTAACTTTAGTAAATATTGGTAAGAATGACTCGTTTGCATTTGTGCAAAATAAATTGTACATGTAGTATGAATAAAAGATGATAAATTTGTAAGGTTAAAATGCCTTAATTACCCATTTGAATTGTCTCTACTGTCCACCTTCAGTGGGCTGCCAAGTTTTCTACTATCAAACATCATTACCTCTCTAGTTCTATTCTGTAAATCAAAGTTATTAAATATTAACCCAAAATTTATACCTGGAGATTTTTTCCACATTTTGGGGAAAGGTAACGTTACGAACCGAAATGGGAAAATTCTTGTTATTTTGCACTGAAATTGGAAATTCTAGGCCTTTATTACATTTAAACACAAAAAAAATGGGCCAAAGAAATGAAAATCAGTCAGTCAAAAATGTTCATAGAACAATATCTTAAGATCCAGACTCTACATATTAAGGTATGATACTAATGATGAAAAGAGTATTTCAAAAAGTTAGACAACCCATAGATTCCAGAAATAAACAAATTTCCCAAAATTCCCAGACAATTAAAATATCAGTGGCAATAATTTTTTAGTGTTTATATTGTCCCATACTCAGTCACAGTTTACTAGAGCTTATTAAATATAAAATATTACCATACTAAATCCTGTAGCAACAATGTTATTACTGTCTCCAATGAATATTGCTCTTGAATCTCTGTTGCTATGGTGACCATTGCATTCCTGAAAAAAAAATTCTTTTTAAATAAATGTTGCAAATTTCTCATTCTCATCAAGTCTAATGATATTTAGTTTGATGATTGTTAGTGGAAGCGTTTGATTTTATAGGCAAGGTTAAAGTTTAGTACAAACAAACAAATAAACAAACAGACAGACAGACAGACAGACAGGCCAAGAACAATATGACCCTGATCTTTTGCTACAGGGGCATAAACATAATTTAAAAAAAGATTTGCAACCAACCAGACCAATTTTTTGGACAAGTAACAATAAACATTAGTTTCTTTCATGCCTTACCTGTGCTACCCCACTTCTAGGGTCTATTACTCTTATCTTCTTATCTTTACATGATGTGGTTAATAATGAACCATTACTATTCCAACATAAACTTTGTATCTGATCACCATGACTACCAAAGTCTGAAAAATTAAGGTAAATAATACATAATTAATATTCAAAATTTTGTAATAACAACAACCATAATGCATAAACCAACAGCTCCCTAATAAACTTCTAAAAATCCTCCTCAAATTAATACCCCTTTTAGAGAAGAAGAAAACTGTGACAAATGATAGATGCTATAATAATCCTTCAGGGGCCTCCACTTTGAAGTACATTCAAACCTAGGTTGGTGACAACCTCCGAATACAGGCCACACTGAGAATAAAGGCCATTCTTTAAAAAAACATCATAGACTATATAGAACAAATGAACCCTGACCAAAGGCTACCTGTCTACAAAGGCCATATCATGTAACTGCCAAAGGTGGCCTTTGCTCACAAGTTTAACTGTTATCACAAGCCCCAAAGTTAAGTGAGATTGAATCACACCCAGGACCAGATAAGTTTCACATGAGAAGAAGCTGTTCATCTAGCTTTAGAAGGTCAGTGGTTCTATCCAGGTGTATGCCCAGTATCATCTTCCACTGTTAAAGCCGGAAAAGTCGTCCTGGCCATTGGTGTGACATGAAACCTCAGGTGAAAATAATCCTTCAAATCATATTCAATGCATCAAATGAATTGTTCAAATAATGACTTGAAAAAATATAAAAATGTACAATATAAAAATGTTTTACTTAATACATACATTGCAGCCTCTCAAAAGCAATATCCTTTGTATTTTGTAGCATAATTATGTTGTTGTTGAGAGGTTGTTGTTCAATAGAGGGTCACTCTGGAGAGAAATACATGAGAAACTGGCCATGCTTTATTACAAGGGATATGATTTAATACACTAATGATTTTAACTACTACTTAAGCATACCAGACACTAAATCAAGATTCTCCAAGCCTAACTCAGCTTAAACAGATCATTAATATCATAAGATGTGATAAAAAAAATCCCTTACCAAATTTTTCACTGGACGTAGAAATATCAAACAGTTTAGCAGATTTGCCAACACCAACTGCTAACACATTATCAGCAACAGTGTTCCAGGCAAGAACTTCAACTCTTTGTTCCTGTCCTGGCAGATTTACAGCTGCTGCTGAAGATATATGTTCAGATAATCTTTCAGTTTCAGGTAGACTCCAAACCTTCACCTGAAATAAAGAAATGAAAGCTGATAGAATAAAATGTAGGACTAATTACTAGGTCACAGGCAGTGTAAAAGACCATGCGAAATGGTGGTTACTTCCCAAATGGATAAATACTAATAAAAACAATGCTGAGTGCTTCCTAATTGACCCTGTAGCATAAGTTGTACATGGATGTATTATAAAAGATTAAGGAGTTAATGTTGAGCTGCTGGCCAGGTAGGTAACATGTTATAGTCTATAGATGGTATATATATTTATATGACAGACAGTATAAATATTATCTTATTGCCAGTGATAATTATATAACTGAAAACTTTCCCATAAGCTTATAAATGTATTAGTCCTAATAGTTTCTGTTTGTTCTATAACAGAGGAATCCGGTGTGTTTTCCTCCCGTGCATACTTTATAGCAAGACAAAATGTTTCCGAAACCACTATCGTATTTTTTTCAATATCATTAAATAAATACTATTTATAGAACATCTATGTTTTCCCGCAGTCATGCTTTGTACACATAGTAAAGTGACGTCACGCGCTCTACATATTTCAAGTTTACAAATAAAAAATCACAGTGAAATGAGTGTTTTCAGACGAAAAAGGACTTGTTTTGTCGGTAATAATTATCTTGGGAAAATATCAGCAATTAAATGTTTTTGCTTGTATTTTTCTACAGCAAAAAGTTAATAGGGCTTTAAATATTACATCCAGAGAGTTGAAGAGTTTCTGTAAATGTTTTAGCTAAAAGCCTTTAACTTACTGTAGTATCAGCTGAGCATGTGGCTAGTAGTTGACTATTGAATGGACTAAACTTCATATCTGTTACATAATCTATCAGAAAAGAATTCAAGAACATTAAAATCTTTAGCATCATAAAACATTAATGGATAAAATCTAAATAACAACCTGCCTTTATTATCTGAAGTTAACTCGTGCAATTTTAGCGTCAACAATATTTATTCTCAGAATTTAGCATGTTGCTGCATGACAGACATTCAAAACATAAATAATGCACACTCTATAGACATTGGGGATTGGAAAACAGTTTAGACTAAACTTATATAAATTCAGTTCTGAGCCCATGCAATAACACTATTGATAAGGGAATGGCTCATTTTGAATGATTAACAAAGTTCACCAAATAAAAAAATTTACATCTAGTAAACCTGATTATCCACCATCATGAAATTATTCATACAATGTATTCATTTTAAGTACAGTACAGTGCAACTTCACCAAAGCAACACCCTTTGGGAGTAGCAAAATTATGAAATGAGGGAAAAAATCATGCTGTTGTTGCAGGGAGGTTGTTGCTCAAGAGAGGGCCACTCTGAAGAGGTTGTACTGTATTTGTATAATCAATTAAATTAAATGCAATTTTATGCCATGATTTAGATGCTCACCCCCATGTCCATTCAACACAGGTAGCGCCTGACCTATACGACCTTTTGATTCTAAAGGAAGAATGCCCACGTTGCCACCACCTGAAATAGATTGAAGCTCAAAGTCAATATCATGATCATTTCACAAATTGAAACGATTTGAGGATACCCACTGATGAACAGAAAAAAGTATTTAGTATGTAAACAAGTTTTTAACAAATGATATATAAAAATAATAAAAATTCTGATACAGAGTTTTCCAAATACTACCAGTCAATTCAAAATTAACAGCAAATATTTCATACAAATTTCATGACTTTTTTTAATCAATAAAGATGAAAAATCACCAAACACGAAACATGAAAACGATTAATTTTTTTTTATGACTTTTTTTAAGAAGATAGTGAAAGAATTTTGCAAGAAATAAAAACTTATAGATGCATCTGGCCATTTTATCCTATTAGCAGGGTTCTCAGTAACAGCAGGCTGCAGGCCAATTTAGCTGCTTAGAAATGTGTTTGGGCTGGTTGGGAATCTCAAAAGTCTATGAATATTTCTAGAAACTGCCCGGACACCCCATAGCCGGCCTGTTAGTCTAGCTTTTGGGCATGTTAGCCACAAACTTATTGAGAACCCTGATTAGTATTAACAAGGACTTATATACATACATATGTATGTATATAAGTCCTCTGTATTGAGACTACAGTCATTTTTATAAGGTATTGAAACCATAATCATTTCCACAATCATGTCTTGGATGTTTTTCTTTGTTCATTCATAAAAAACTATGGACTTGTACCTCCAGAATCCACATTGAAAGCAATGTAATCTGAACTGGCTGTAATATGGTTCCCACATGACTGCATCAACATACCAACAGGTAAATCTTGAATCCATTCCTACAATAATATAATAAACATGTCTATTGGAAATTATTTTACATGATTTCATAATTTTACTGTCCACCATTAAACATTTTATCAACAAGATAACTTACTGCAATCTTACTGATTGAACTAAATCCGAGTTGTTGTGGATTTTTTTTAAGAAAAAGGAAAGACGCTTGACAAGTAATGTTTGAAGGGGGGAAATTACACCAAAGAGACAAATTTTGGGTATAATTATAATGCAAATAGGAATAATATATATTTTTGGGGGAAAATATAGCTTAATTTCAGAAGGAAAGATGCTTACTATCAGTGTTATTTTCTTATTAAAAAAACTGACTATGTTAAAAACTTTTTTATAATATGAAATGGTAAAAATGAGACAATTCTGAGCATTAAATGTCAACACAATGCTCCATAATGATCATGGAAATCAAGACTGAAATAAATGCTTCAGAAGTATAATCAAAACTTTAACATATTCTTTGAGTAAATAAAAAAAATCAAACCTCTCTTTTAGGGTATCGAGGAGCAGCATTCTTGTACTTTGAAACTTTAAATCGCCAAGCCATGTCTGGTTAAACAAAAATCTGAAAGTATGATCATCTCAATTTTAAATTGGATGAATCTCAGTTATCTCACCAACATTCTACATTTGACTGTATAGTACAATAATCCAAGAAAAGTGCTTAGTCCTGTTGCCTAGCTGTCTGTTTGTAATTGAAATACTGATACAAATGTACAAACATACCCCCTCCCCCTCCAAAAAAAACAACACCACACATTTGTAATAGGAGGAGGTGAACAATGTACCCAATGCCGGGCTAGAACTCATGACCTCCTGCTTGCAAGTCAGATGCTCTGTGTTAATTGGACTGGTTAATATCACAGCCAATTTATTTATACAAATGCTATACATGTATGTCCAATATCTTGCTTATCAAAACATGCTGATACAGGTGCCACTAAGAGATGAAACCTTTATACTGTATCACTAACTTATCAAAACATGCTGATACAGGTGCCACTAAGAGACATAACCTGTATCACTAACTTATCAAAAAGCTTTTGTACACATTTGTGTACAAAATAAGATAAAAGCAGATGATGTGTCTGTATGCAATCCCAAATTAGGTAGTCCAACTATATTGAGTAATTGACTGTTTGTGAAGACAAGATACTTTTTCAACTTGGCCCCGTCCCACACAGTCTAACAAAGACCTGCATATTTGTGTGTGGAAAATCCCCAATTAACACCTGTTGGGCACAATAACTACAATATCTGTGACCAAAGTGCACTGTTCGGTAGATAGAAAACACGTTTCAATACTCATATGAGCATAAATTATTCCAATATACCTTTTCTGAAAGATGCATTTAATGTTTTGTTTCTCCCCACTATTTCCCAACTGAAACTGGTGTAAAGACGGTTAAATGCCAGTGTCATGGTAAACATTGCCTTTTCTCAAAAATTAGCTTTGCAAATAATTTTAGTACAAGTTTAAATAAGCTGGCAAAGTTTAAAATAAGCTGGAAACATTGGCAAGTTAAACTTAAATCAACTTTTGTTAACTCTAGGTATTCATTATAAAGATCAATTTAGAATTAAACAGTACGACAGTAGTTGTATATGGAGTGGAACTGAATGTGGGTAAAGTATGTTTGTACCTTTTTTAATCGCAACATAAAATTTTAAGATTAATATTTAAAATATGACATTTAACACATAATTTTTAAAGCACATTCACATAGATTATTGTTATTTCTATTATGGAAGCCGAATTAGTAAGGCTACCAAATTATGTCACGCTTTTTTGTAGCTTTTGATAAACAAACTTGTTACAGTTTAGTACTATTTTGTGCAACTACACAGACAAGTCCATAAAATCTCCAGAAACTTTTGAAGAATGCCTGTTCACGAGTAGCCAACTGTAGGGAACAGTGCTTGTGTCATTATGATTAGTCTGCAAGGATTGAACAGCTGAAGGAGACAGGGGGAGTTAACGCCCACCTGAAATAAATGTTATAAGACGAAATCTATGTTTACCGGATATCCCAATTCAATGTCTGTATAATACTTAATGCAACAGAAGCAATGACATTGGTCTACAAGTTGACAAAATCGAAAACCCTTCAACAAATATCTGTTATTTTTTAGCGTCCACCAAAACAGATTTGTACACTTCCTGCACAAAAGTAATCCGAATAATATTGCTGCCAGAAAGGATTTTGATATTTATAATCCGACAAAATTATTTGCGATCGTGTGAATTAGAACTGTTTTTTATTTCAATTATGATATGATATATTATGCAAACCAAAATAATTATTTTTTGGAATGTGGTGGAGTAAAACAAATAAATTATGTATTGATTTACGTCGCGATTGTTTAAGATTTGACCTTGATCCTTTCGATTGCGAACTTGTCTGACAAAATGTCAGCCGTTAGGAAGGCATGTTCGGTAGGCCGGGACAAATCCTTTTGCAGATTACGACTGAGGCTATCAAGATCAGATGGTGCAGTAACAACGCAATGCTCATCGAATATACATACAAATTCTATAACTCCTTTGAACACTGTCAGTAGAGGTAATTGTATATTTCTTTAGTGAAATGTAATGTAACATATTTTCGTGACCAATGTCAAAAGTTCGATTGCATAATATTTGCACCGTTTGTCTGCTTGTCAGTGTTTAGAAGTATGCATGTTATTTTTTCAAAATAATCTACAAAACTACAACAGAGTGTGGAATTCTACGCCACAACACTACTGAATATTTATGTTGCAAGTGTGGAGGAAGTAATGTACCCAATGTGGAGCTTGAACCCGCGACCTCCTGCTTGCACAGGAACCATGCACAGGATCTTTTAACTAAGTTACTAAACCAGTCATTTGCTTTACCCTAGCTCTAGGATTCCAAGGCTAGTCACACACTCAAGGCATCGAATGTAATTGGAGGAGGGAAATAATATACCTGATGCGGGGCTCAACCCAGTGATCCCCTGCTTGCAAGTCAGATGCTCTTCAAACTGAGATAATCGGGCTGGTGATATCCCAGCCAAAATAAATACAATATACCTCACCGCTACACATGTCAGCAAATATCAAAGTCATTTTAGCAGATTCAGACATGCTAGGAGTGATCAGTGGCCGAGTGACGAGTGGTAACACGCAAGACTATGAAACGAACGTTGTTGGTTTGATTCTCGGCTCAGGGTTCGACATTAACATAGGACCAAAAGACATTGTCTTGTAAAGTCTTTGTAACTCAGTCCAACTGGTCTAGTTAAAAAATACTTTGATTTCTTGCTATTTTCTCTTTCCCTTCATGTTGTCAACATGTTTGTAGTTTTAATGAATGGATGGAATTGATTCATACATGTATTTAATTTGCTTTTGTTTCCAAATTCTTTATTTGGATTTTAGACTGATATAGCATCAATAATGTTAGTTACATCTGTTGGTGTATCCTATTACACTATCAGCGTAGCAATAGAGAGATGTATTGTACTATACAATGTTGTTCATCTTGAGAATGTTTGATCCAGTTCATATTGAGTCAGGTCTAGTAAATCGGGTTAAAATCCCCTGGCCTTCTGGACCCGCTGGTCCAGTGGTTGTAAAAGTTAATGTTGAACCCTGAGTCGCATTCTCAGTGTCCCCACCCCAACAACCACGCCAAGTACTGTATCTTGAAAATCAAAGGAAAATTTTTATGTGAGTCGTGTATAGGTACTTTACACTGGACAAGATAAAAACCACAAAGAACTATTAGAAAAGAGTAGAGACATGTATGCCCGGTTCCCGTGTATCTTACCTACTCTCTCTCTCTCTCCCCCTCTCTCTCTTTCTCTCTCTTGGGCAGCTCTGAAATTAACATAGCTGTCCAACAGGACATTATACAACAGATAAATTTTAAAATAGATAAATACGATGCAGACATGCTACTGAAAAACTTGCATGCTGTGACTGTCTAGAGGTCTGTATGTCCTTGCACATTGAGCTTGGTATATGGACTTGCTCTTTATAAGAGTAAGAGATACAGTCTATGAAGAGGAATGCCACCTAAAAGTAGTAAAGGAAACCAGATGTTTTTGTAACAAAAACACACACACACAAAATGACTCAGTATCTGAAATTTGTATGTTATGCTGTCCCTTTGAAAATGCCATGCCACTGGTAATTGAAAGCACTAAGTAATTTTTTTTAGTTTGTGATAGGGTTGTTTATGTACTACTGTGTGTTACAGGACTAGTTATCACATGGTAAGGTCAGTATTAGTATTCAGCGTAGATACTCCTGTTTTAAAGTTACCTTCCTAATTTTTAGCCCATTCTTAACGTTTAATATGTATATATTGTAAGACACTGGTAGAAATATACTGTAATTTAGTAATGTAAGATTATGATTATCAGCTTTGAAAGTGTAAATAACACAGACTAATTAATTGATAATGGTATATTTTGTAGGTCTGCTGAAGAAGAACGTTCCCTGTGTACACATCCCTTGTGATAACTTTCACTCAAGCCATAGAAGTGATAAACAGGATTACTACAAAGTTTTGGGAATTAATAAAAATGCAGATGCTAAAGAAATAAAGAAAGCTTATTATCAGGTGAGTTCTTTCTTGAATTACATGTATAATATTCTGTCTTTGAATGTAATATTGATTTGTGATTATTTAAGTTATAAATAGTTCTGCAATTAATGACAGTATTTCAGATTGTAATTATCGCACATTTTATGAGCATTTGATCATTTACAGCAACAATTAAATGAAGATTTATATGATAATTTTGCTTTTCAGCTGGCAAAAAAATATCATCCTGATGTAAGCAAAAATGATACAGATTCTGCCAAAAAATTTCAAGAATTATCGGAAGCTTATGAGGTAAGCACTATGTAAATTTATCATCAACAATTTGCAGCAAATCATTTATTTTTTTCTTGATTCAAGGAATTGTTTATATTCAGTAGTAAGTGAAACAAAAACATGCTAAAAATCTCACCTAGTCTTGAATGTTTATAATAGATCTTTGGTTAAACAGTCTGTCAAATTAGCCATTGATTCAGACAAATATCTTTTCCCGTATTATGAGTATAAAGGAAAACTACTCAATTTATCACATTAATATGTATAAAAAGCTATAATGTAATTTTTACTATTTGATATAGGTTTTAGGTGATGAAGGTAAACGTAAACAGTATGATACATTTGGAATGTCAGGTTCTGGATTTAATGGCATGGGTGGTGCTGGTGCTGGACCAGGGGCTGGTGGATTTCAAGGTGCCCAAGGATTTCAAGGTTTGAATTTTGTTTCTTTTATATGCTATGAACAGGGTGTTAACTAGACATCAAAAGTTGAGAGTCAAAACGACCCCTAGCTGATCATAATTTGAAGTCACCAACTTTCCTACTTAAGTCATAGTAAATGTGACCTTTTGGTACTAATTCTCAAGGGTCAGATTGATTATTTTGCTAACTTTGAGAATCCGAATTCCATTTTAAGGATCAAAAGGGTTTAATGTATATTCCTTAGAATAATTATGGAGAATTTAATTTTTCTCATTTAATTGTCTCGAGTAAACTACTTGTTATAACCACATGTTTGAGCACAGAAATCCTTTTTTTGCATTCTTCGATGCTGGAGATTTTTGGTTCTCATTAATTACTTGTTTTTTCAGGGTTTGAGAATTTCAGAGGAATGGATCCTGAAGATTTGTTTCGTAAGATATTTGAGAACGCTGGAAGTAGCTTCGGAGGTTTTGAAAATCACGAGTTTGATTCACGCTGGGGAACTGCACCTGCTATGGAGGTAATTTGAGAATCGTTTCACTTGTATGAGACACCATCTTGTATCTTTAAGTTTATCATGTAAATATGTATGTATATACATTTGTATCAGTTGTATTACAGTTAGTCTTTTATATCTTCAGCTGAATATTAATGCTTTAGAAATAAATGATATGTCAGTTAGTTAATTACACAGTCCGCCTTGATCACTGTCTGGTACGTGAAACGGTGCAGATTTTCCGTGTTACTGTGCTTCCATCCAAGATGGCGGAGTGAGAAACGACAAGGAGGTACGTGTCATTTTATACCGATGTATTTATATAAGTACGCTATTTAGAAGGAGAAGAACAGTTGCATCTAATTTTCAAATAAATTCACTGTAAGATCAATATATTCACCATGTCTGTTGCATAGGATTTGTATGAATTATTTGCTAAAAACTTTGAGGAATAAACCACGCAAAATTCGAACCGAGAGAAGTGGTAAATATTATAGCCAATCTCGGTACAAAATCCACTATTCTTTGAGTGAATACGCTTGTTTGTTAGCGTATGTGTATATAATCATTCATAGAAATACTACATCTTCTCAATCACTTTTTTGTGCCTAAATTTGCCTATTTTCTGTTTCGTCAACACGACGGTGCAGACACCTAACAACGGTGCAGATTTTCCGTAAGAAATGAGACAGTGTTGCCACAAATGAGGCAACGGTGCATACATCTATAACAAAAAGTATACGGTTCAGACACTAAATTAAAAGAAATGAAGCATATAATTTTCAAATACATTATTTTCTTCATTTGTACTTATTTGTTAAATTTTTTAATATTTTTTAAGTTTAAACATATTTTTTTCATAGCCATAGAATCTCAGCCATATAGTACAGTGTTGTGGGAAATCTTATGTCGAGTGCTGGTCCCTTGAAGCCCACCAGAGAGCAAATCATTATAAAAGGAAACTTGAATGTGAAAATGCAAGAAGACATTTACAAGAAAATCTCTCAAGATACATATCTAAGTAGCCATAAAAAAGCTGAGAATAAGGAATTTACAAGCAACATATGCCAACAGCATTCCTTTAGGAGAGATATGAACTTATTGATCACATTAAAGGAGTGCATGAAAAAGGGTTCACTTGCCCTGCGTGTTTCAAGGAGTATGCCTGGAGGACGAGTTTGCACGGACATTTATTATGAAAATATGACATTTCGATCAGTTTTCAGATATACGATTTTCATATTTTTTTTTTGAAATCGTGTATCCTTATGAGCTAACTGTATACATGTATTTTAAAGCAAAATCTTGAAAAAATGAGTGATCAAAGACGTACTATTTTCTAGTCAGTTTCATATCTATACTTATGAAAAGGTGCTACTACTGTTTCTATAAACCTTGCGACTAATTGCTTTTTTATGATAAATGTTGGTATGTCGCAATATTTACTTGTTAAGACTCGGTTTTTAGTTGTAAGTGTGGTTCAAATCATTTTAAGTTAAAAGAGGGTTGCCTATAGATTGCTCCAAATTTAGAATAGAAATATCAATGTACTTTAGTATTCAATAAATATTAAATTCACGGTTGAAACAGTGTGTAAGCAATATTTGATATATACTGAACTAAAGTATATATTCATTTTTAATAAATGTATATATTGTTGTTTTTTTAGGTATTATATGTACTGTGATTCTTACTGTGATTTATTTCTGATTCATAGTGATTTCCTTTCAGTATACATGTTCAAATGATCACAAATGAATGTAAATAAAACTTGTTTTTATGGTATTATTTATTTATTATATTTTTAACATGTTGTATTTAAAAATATGGCCAAATAACAATACTCAGAATACTTTCAACGCTAGAAAAAAGCTTTTCTAACACTGTTAAGATTAGGTAAATCTTATGTGAAAAGCATGCTCGATAATGACAGATACTTGACAGAGTTGACAGGCGATCTCTCATTATACCCCCAGATATGAAATATATGGGGGCTATATTGGATTCACGCTTGACGGTCGGTCGGTCGGCCGGTCGGTCGGTCCGTGCGTCTGTAGACACAATTTGTCCGGAGAATTTCTCAGCAACTACTTACAGGATTTTAATAAAACTTCACAGATGTGATCAGTAGTAAGCCTAGTTGTGCTAGCTTAAAGCATTTTTCGTTCGGATTAATTTTCACTGAGTTATACCCCTTTGTTGTTTTTATACAGTATATACAATAGGCAAATTTTGTCCGGACAATTTCTCAGCAATTACTCACAGGATCTCAATGAAACTTCACAGAAGTGATCAGTAGTAAGCCTAGTTGTGCATGCTTAAAGCAATTATTGTTCGGATTAATTTTCACTGAGTTATAGCCCTTTGTTGTTTTTATTCAGTATATACAATAGGCAAATTTTGTCCGGACAATTTCTCAGCAATTACTCACAGGATCTCAATGAAACTTCACAGAAGTGATCAGTAGTAAGCCTAGTTGTGCATGCTTAAAGCAATTTTTGTTCAGATTAATTATCACTGAGTTATACCCCTTTGTTGATTTTATACAGTATATACAATAGGCAAATTTTGTCCGGACAATTTCTCAGCAACTACTCACAGGATCTCAATGAAACTTCACAGAAGTGATCAGTAGTAAGCCTAGTTGTGCTAGCTTAAAGCAATTTTCGATCGGATTAATTTTCACTGAGTTATAGCCCTTTGTTGTTTTTATACAGTATATACATTAAGCAGATTTTGTCCGAACAATTTCTCAGCAACTATTCACAGGATTTCAACGAAACTTCACAGAAGTAATAAGTAGTTAGCCTAGTTGTGCATGCTTAAATCATTTTTCATTTGGATTGATTTTCACTGAGTTATAGCCCTTTGTTTTTTTCTACAGTATATACAATAGGCAAATTTTGTCCTGACTATTTCTCATTGACTACTGCCAGGAATTCAATAAAACTTCTCAGAAGTGATGAGTAGTTAGCTTAGTTGTGCATGCATTAAGCTTGTCTTGGTTGGTTGAATTTTTTCACTGAGTTATGGCCCTTTGTTGTTTTTATACAGTGTATATACAATATCTCAGTAACTACTCATAGGAATTCATTGAAACTTCACAGAAGTTATAAAAAGCAAGCCAAGTTGTGCATGCAATAACCAGGTTTTGTTTGGATTAATTTTCACTGAGTTATGGCCCTTTGTTTTATACAATTGGGTAAATTTTGTCCTTACTATTTCTCAGCAACTACATGCAGGAATTCAGTGAAACTTCTTAGAAGTGATAAGTAGTTTGCCAAGTTGTGCATGTCCACAATAGGTTTTGTCCAAGTAAATTTTAATGAGTTATGGCCCTTTGTTATTTTTTATATAATGTATATTTAGAAACTGGTCTGGATATATCTAAGCAACAATTTGCTGGTATTAAAAAAATGAAAATGCATTATATTTCCCTCTGTAAAATGTAACAATAACTGTGTCAAGGCCGCATCTGGGGGTATTCATCACCTTTAGTGATAGTTCTAGTTACAAATTAATCTACACCACAAATTGATGATTAGAGAGAAACAACAGGTATTATAAGTTGGCAGTCAACTTTAAAGTAGGTTTGACTGTATTTCAACAGACTAAGCTACCTTCCTGGGCATGAAATGATGTTATTTGTTTCACTGTAATGATAGTTATGTAAATGAAATAATTAATTTGCAATACAAAAGTGTAAGACGAGCACAAAGTACAATTTAAATATAGCACTACCACCATCCGGAGTCAGGACAATATGAATGTTATTTCAAGCCTTTTAAAACTCAGAAGTGTAGATGTATGTCCATCACAAGTATCGTTTCTATTTCAATTTAGTATCTCTATTCTTTAGGTTCTTTAGGTTTCAAGATTTTATCCACGTCGAACATGTGGCAATACACATTTTTTATTTGTGAGACCAATGATATTCTCTCACAGTGGTAGGGCGTCTTATTGGCTCTTCCGGTTTAGAAATACATTGTATTCCCTAATTTACATTTTCTCTTTCCTCTGCATATTCGGCTTGTGTCAAACATATGATCCCTGCAAAATAAAAATGGCAATTAATACACGGACATGGCAAAATGGTATATCATCTTAATTGTTTTTTGAGTTGGTGATATTTTTCTCAATTACACACTATATATTTTCTTGTCAACTTAATGGTTTAAATAAAATTCTTACTCATTAAGTCATACTTAGTGACTCAAAACATCGATGAATACAGCTTTTACTGAATGTGAGCATTAAACTAGTAGAAGAATATTTGTAATTAACCTATTAAATATTTTATTTATCTATAAACGAAGACTTTTCATATCGATGTCACATTTTTACTCGCAGGAGAAGTTGCATAACTAGTGATAAATGTACACGCAACAACTAAAACTAAGTATTTAAGCACATCTCTTAAAATGTAACAGCAGATCTAGATCTATGGTTTCATTACATTCATCTAGTGTCTGAACCGTATACTTTTTGTTATAGATGTATGCACCTTTGCCTCATTTGTGGCAACACCGTCTCATTTCTTACGGAAAATCTGCACCGTTGTTAGGTGTCTGCACCGTCGTGTTGACGAAACAGAAAATAGGCAAATTTAGGCACAAAAAAGTGATTGAGAAGATGTAGTATTTCTATGAATGATTATATACACATACGCTAACAAACAAGCGTATTCACCCCAAGAATAGTGGCTTTTGTACGGAGATTGGCTATAATATTTACCACTTCTCTCGGTTCGAATTTTGTGTGGTTTATTCCTCAAAGTTTTAAGCAAATAATTCATATAAATCCTATGCAACAGACATGGTGAATATATTGATCTTACAGTGAATTTATTTGAAAATTAGATGCAACTGTTCTTCTCCTTCTAAATAGCGTACTTATATAAATACATCGGTATAAAATGACACGTACCTCCTTGTCGTTTCTCACTCCGCCATCTTGGATGGAAACACCGTAACACGGAAAATCTGCACCGTTTCACGTACCAGACAGTGTTGATGGGGAAGTAAAAAAATATATCCTGGTTCTCTTTTTCTAAATCTTTTTTGAAAACAAATACTTATGGAGAAGGGCTGTATAAAAAATTTGTTCAAAAGTAGATAAAGAAGGGCTGTTTAAAAATGTTCTACAAAAGTAGATTTCTACATCATTAAATGATCACTTATCCATTTCATTCTTTTAGGTATCAATGAATTTGTCATTCCAAGAATCTTGTAGAGGGGTTAACAAAGATATAGAAATGAATGTATCAGAAACGTGTTGGAGTTGTAATGGTTCAAAGGCTGCTCCAGGCTCCAAACCCCAGACATGTCCACAGTGTAATGGTACTGGCATGGTAAGTGTTGTCACAATTCATTCTAGTTTCAGTGTTCCTATCTGACCCTTGGGCTTTATACTATGTCGAAGATTGTATTTTGGGGATGGTAGGTTTTATTGTATGTTTTTGAGGGGGTAGGGGTGAAGAATTATTTTCTTATACATATTCTTTGGCCAAATATACCTGAATTTTTTACCATAGTAAATCTGCCAGTGAGTTTCAGACTGATTATGAAGAGTTCTTTATAACAAGTCAAACCTGCGAACAGAGGCCACCCTTGGGAAATACAAAATGTGGCATTTATTGACTGATGGCCGTTTGTTTAAATGATCAGTGACAGTTTTCAAAGACTGGCCTTCATACACCAGATGACCTTTACAAAGATGAATGCTTACACAGATTTGACTATATTTGATAAAAATAAGCAATTTTTATATGCCTGTTTGAAAAACGGGTTGAATAATGGTAACACCCATGGCAAGCGGCCCGGCAGGTTCCACAACGGTGTCCGTTCTCTAATTCAAACAGTTTTATTCGGCTCCTCACCAAATTTGATACAAATGTTTATGGCCATGAGATCTAGGTAATGTTTGATAACTAGCCCAACCGGGTTATGCCCCTTGACGCTTTGAAAAATTAATTTTGACAGGTGTATTTTGTGACTGGCACTCTTGTTTTTTGTTCATTTTCTGTTTAATTCTTGTCATATGCAACTGACTTGTGTATACATTATTTAATTTTGTTTTGTGTATTTTTTCAGGAATCCCGTCAAACTGGTATATTCTTAATGCAGAGTACTTGCCGTATGTGTGGTGGAACTAGAAAGATTATAAAAACCAAATGTGAAGTTTGCCGTGGCAAAGGAAAAATTCTTAACAGAAAAAAAGTGACAGTTCCTGTACCTGCTGGTATGTTTAAGATTAGCAGATAAATTGTTCAAGTGAAGTCTGTCGATGATGAGTTTAGCTGCCATTTCTTTCAAAACATGTCTTGCCTTACTTTTAAGATAGTCACCTATTCAAAAGAACCTCAATTTAACAAAATCAATCACATGAACTCATTTAATCAATGAATGGACAAATTTGTTTGCATACTAATAACCAGTTCTCCAGTTTCTTCTCTGTCTCTTCTCTCTGGGGTGGCTCTGAAATGACCCTCTAACAGTAAACAAATACTGTGGAATCATTAATTTTTGTTGGGGATTAAATTTCAAGGATTATGTTGGTCGGCTCATCCACGAAATAAAATCCCCACAAATTTAAATGTAGAGACAAAGCATTTTTTTTCAAATTCCATGAATTTATGTCCCCACGAAATAGCCATTTTAGTAAAAACCACGAAAGTTGAGCCCAACAAAAATAATGAAAATACAGTAATTAACATACGATTATTAAAGACAGTGTGCTCTTTGACTACTTCTTATAAAGAATATATTGAATTTATTTTATGCATTTCCTCTCATTACTCTAGGTGTTGAAGATGGACAAACTGTTCGGTTAACTGTTGGTCAGCAAGAAGTATTCGTCACATTTAGGGTATGTAATTCAAAGCTTAACTGTAGTATTAAACCTTCTATATTGTTTTCTGTTTTTTTTTATCGACACTCACCCACAGGATGTTATTATTCTGTTCTTGATACTGTTATATCTGACTTTTCTGTTAAAAATGTAAAATTAATTTCACAAATTGATGAAGTGTTCATCCTAGATTATTAAGTGATTTGGTCTTCATATGTTGGTATATGAATTGGGACATGCACCACTTGTCTTCAGTGTGCTAGGTCCTTTTTTTCACTGGGTTTAACATCTCACCAACTTGCTCAAGTTACTGGATTTTACATTTATTGCTTAGGTTGCCAAGAGTCGTATATTTCGACGAGAAGGTTCCGATGTTCACAGTGACGTAACTGTTACGCTGTCACAAGCCGTCTTAGGAGGTTCAATCCGTGTACCTGGAATATATGATGACATACTGTTAAATGTGAGTATAAGCTGAATTTCAAATTCACATTTTCTCCCTATGGTTCTTGATGATGTTGCTATAAATGTTTTAGGGTCGGAATGATGGTCTAGTTGTTACACACTGGATTACTTATTGGAAATTAAGAGTTTCAATCTTTGCTCTGCCCACCATTTCTTCAGGGACGCTTCTTCAGTTTCCCCATCCCAACTACTGAGCTCAGCTCAGTTCTGTGTCTAGATAATGTATCAGTGCTTTACACAGGGCATGATAAAGAACCAGGAAAAACTACTTGGCATGAGTGACTGATGCATTTATGAATTTAATTGACTGCACATAGGTGCTAATGACAGATGAGATTCATGTATTATTTTCAGGGAAAAAATATTGAAAAAGTAACAAATATAACTTGTGACTTAAGATTTTAAAATTTGTGAATGATGTTATAACAGTTTTTTCGTTTCATAATTAGGTAAATGGTAATTCTTGCATGCCTGAGACCTTAATGCTTTCTTCACATAATGTCGATTCCAAGAGCAGCCTTTGTTCGCAGGTTTAAATTGTAATAATTCTTTTCTTCAGATTCCGGCTGGTACCCAGTCGCATGATTTCACGAGATTAACCGGTAAAGGTATCAGTCGTGTCAACACGCATGGTTTTGGTGACCACTATCTTCACTTCAAGATTAAGGTTCCAATGTAAGCTCTTATTCAGTTTTCTTTACAGGCGTTTAAATTAATGCTGCATCAATAGCAGGCAATTTTTCTAACTTTAATGGTAAAAGTTAACCCCAAGCATAGCCCTGTCTGTTACCACTGATCTTCTGTAAGCTAGCTGTACGGTATCCTGTATTGTGAAATTTGTCTGGTCCTAGTAGATATTCAAACTCATAGTATAAACATTGTCTTCAAATACTGCTACTGTTATATATCAAGATGTCATTGGATTTTGTCCTTGATTTCTGATGTTTTATATTCCTTACTCCTTGTTTCACTTAAGAAATTATTTAGTTTTCTAACTGTAAATCATCTTCTTGCATTAAATGATTTTACTAACCACTTTAGAATATGTTCTGTTAAATATGCTGTGTTTTACATTCAATGATGAAATATTCTATCATTCATATCTAAAATGTATTTTTTCATATTCTGTTGGCCGTGGTCCAGTGTTTAAAGCACCGGACTTGTAATTAGGTGATCCAGGTACCAATTCTGGTCAATAATTTCTAATACTGTTGTTATCAAATTTAATTTTTTATACAGGCACTTGACTCCAGAGCAGAAAGCATTATTGCTGTCATATGCTGAGATGGAAAGAAATGTTGATGGAACAATTAATGGTGTTGTTGAAACTGATAAAGGTTTGTATATAAAATAATTGGTGACATAATTGAAATAATCCATTTATTAAAGTTAAGAAATCAATACCGGTAGTAATGTTTTCTTATTTTCTCATAAAATTCTTTATAATTTTTTTATCTCTCAGGGGCATTTTCCTGGATTACTTTTTTGGGTACAATATCAAAACCTTGATAAATCTTGAAAAGATATTGTTTGTCAAACTGCTGCAAAAGAAGTAATGTTTCAATTTGTTAGAAAGTTGATTGTTTTTTATCTGTTAGAAGTTATTTGTTTCTGACTCATTTTGCGTCTGAAAGTTGTAGAATTTATTTTAACGGGCATCAGTGGCCTAGTAGTTATGGTCTTTGGCTAGCTATCTCTAGCCCCTTACATGAAGCTTTGCGGGTGGCTTATGGGAGGTCACTTGATCTATCTAGGTGTATCTCTAGGAGCTTTTTGGTGCAAGGTTGAACCTCAGAGAAAATAAAGAAATCCTTTTATTACTTAGTTGCTGTTGCAAATTATGTTCATGTTCTCATTTGAGTTAATATAGTTAAGATTTAAGTTAAGAGTTAAGATTAATTAAATTTTTTCTTTATTTTTAAACTTTTTATTCCAATTTGCTCTCTGTCTA